>JBANCZ010000301.1:0-42687 GCA_037040025.1 Sphaerogastrella javana | reverse complement strand
TTTTCTTTTAAAGTTAAGCCAACCAAGCGCTTCACTTTACCCATTTTCACGATTAGGAATGATTTGTGCACACAAATGGCGATAAAAAGATACATGATTAAAACTCATAAACGCCATAAATCCTAATAATAATAATAATAATAATAATAAAAATATTAAAGATAGTAATTATATTAATAATAATAATAAATTTAATGATAAATATTTATTAGTAGGGACTGGTACCGAAAAGTAGTTTTGGAACAGTTTAGTCTTTTTGGGGCGGTTTAGTATTTCCGGGGAAGAATTGTTTTCCGGAGCAGTAAAGTAGTAATAGTGGGCGCACAACTTTGTAGCTCCAAAATAGCACCAGTATAGCGATTAGAAATTTTGGTATCCAATTGTGAGGAAATGGGGCCAGGCATCCAAAATGTGAAAATTATAGTAGTAGATGTATAATGTCAATGTGCCCATATAGGACAAAACAGAACTTTCTATCAATAAAAATGTACCTGTTATTCTAACATTAAGTTTTTGGTTATCTACACGTGCAGGATTGGGCCATATATCAAAAATTTAGATAAAACGATATAAGATGCACTTGTGCATATATGTTCCAAATCACAAAAGAGAGTGAGACAGGTATCCAAAATTTGAATCAAACTTAATCTGCGTAGGTAATTCAACAACGCATGACAGGTATGTGGCTCAATCGACTGGGTTTCTCAGCCTGATAAAGAATATACAAATATACTTTATAGGGTCTGACACACCTCCTTCTGTTTGTTACACACAAATCGACCTTGCACACAGTTAATGGACTCTTTGTTAAACACCGAGTCTTATAATACTTATATTGTAATAATAATAATAATAATAATAATAATAATAATAATAATAATAATAATAATTATTATAAAAATACTAATTATAATAATAATAATAATAAATAATTCTTATAAAAAATTAAAAATGATAATAAATAATAATAATATAAAAATCGATAATAAATAATAACAATTTTTATATTTCTTGCCTCATAGGTTGGCAATTTATTAAACTGTGCAGAAACATTTGATATTTCATCGTTTTGAATGCATTTTTTCAGATAAACGTAATAAGTAATTCTTTTATGCCCAAAAATAAATTAAATAATCCAGAAAAAAACCTTCCTGTGAATTCAAAAATGGCTTACTTTTGATGCTCTAAAAGAAAAATCGTTTCAATTTTGAGTACTCTGTACATACAACTTTTATAAACACACTGAATTTTATTAAATTCAGAGTGTTACATGTATACACTTTAAAAAATTATGACAAGCATTTGTAGCGTTCCCTCGTATAGATGGTAATTCGCAACAGCAATAACAAATCTTGGACTCTTACCTATTCAATAGCAAAAGATAGAAATTCGGAGTCAAAGATCTCTTAATGACAATTGATCATTGGCGAGTGGATAGCATTTCATTAGAATACCATGTGTAGTGCGTATTTGAGTGAATATATGTTTGTGTATGCGCATGTGTATATGTGTACATATCTTTGTTACGTTCTGCGCACACTTGGGGTGGAGGTGAAACTATTTCGACCTGTCCAACAGCTTCCAACTGACTACCTGTACCTTAACAAACCAGACATTCAAGCATTCGAACCTTTATAATTTATTTATTTTTATCTTGAATTACGGTATGGGAGTATTGACCACTAGTGTAAATTTCAAATTTTAGCAAATTCACGACTGGCAATAGTCAATTCAAAATCTCGTGTAAGATTAAAAGCCCAATACTTACGAAACCATAAGAATCAAAACTTCAAGCAGAGTTAACAAATAAATTAAACTATACTATAATAACATATATCGTACTATTGAATATTTAATAAACTCCACATTAAGAAACTTTTTAATTAAAAATGAGAATAATGCAATCTGATAAATTCATTAAACTCGTATCATGGATAAAATATAATTTTTAAATATGTATCATATATTATGTACATATTCATCCAAAAGCAAGGCCGAGACGATATAAAAATGTTATTCTAAATATAATTATATGTAGATATATGAAAGAATTAAAAACTGAATATACACCTCCTTTTGGTGCAACCATTACATACTATTATAAAGATATGTTCGAAAATGAGGTAGCAGATTGGCAAAATTATGAAACTCTTTTGAATATATAATCGTTTTAATACATTACGTGTATTATTTTTTAATGAAATGAAAAAAAAAAATAATTAAAAAAAATTGGACTTAAACGTATCCAAATCACTAGATTATTTAGTTAGTGTTAGTGATAAAGGGAGGAAGCTTCGGATAATTTATCTCATACAGTTGCGAAACAGCCGTCTGTGAACGGGAGGACAGACAACTAAAAGTCAGCTGCATCAATTCGGCTTGTTATCATAAGGAAGAATTTGTATATTATATAATAAAGTCTTTTATGATATTTGAAAATACAAATAGAGAAACTTTAATTTGTGAATGGGTCAAATACATACATTACATACGTATGTAAATTTGCTGGTATTATGCTTTAGTACCTTTGGTTCGTACGTTTGGGTACATAGATGAAGTGAATACTTGAAAATGGTCAACAAAGTTATTGATCTAACATAGTCTATACAGCGATAGATTATATAATTTAGAAGCCATCAGCGTTGAAGTAGAATTAGTTTGAGCAGAGCTGACTTCAGTTTTGCTTTGCACCCAAATCTTCAGTAGAGACTTAGTGTTGGGGTTCATTTTGATCAAACTTTGACTTTGACGCATAATTTTTAGTAAGTGTGCATGAAGCTTGGGGAAATCAACGAATAACCGAATTTTGTTTGAGTCAAAAACAAAAAGAAACCGGTTTATCCATATCTGTATAGTTAAATATTCTATTTGATGCTGGCAAATGACAAGATAATCCAAAGTAATCAATCAAAATTATTTTAATTTTAAAGCCGCAATAAAGTCGTGTCTAGATCGTAATTTTCACGTTAGCGTTAACCACATAGCGATATAAAACATAAAGTATACGTATTTATGTAAAAATCAGATGTCTATATATTTATGTGTGCAGATCAATATATGAGGCTAATATGAAAAATTGTGAAAACAAGCGAATTTTTTTCTTTTTATTTTTCATCAAAAAAAATTCCGAGTTATGACTGTTTATATCGAACTTGGCTTGCGCTACCTTCTATCGTTTTCCATTAGATTCTTACGTGCCTGAGTTTTACATAATATTTATTGCGAGCCAATCATGATTTAGAGAATAAGTTTTAAGTCCTGTTTAAGAGATTTTCACAATACAAGGAGTATTGTAAAGGATTATTGTGAACTTTACTTTAAATACCAACTACAAGACTTTGAAAAAGAAGACATTAGTAGCCGTTGCGGTTCTCTGTTGTCGATAAATTTCAACTTATTTCCATTATCATCCAAATCGTTTCGCATCCTGTATATTGTTGTGACCCGAAACAGGATGTCACAATGGCTTCTCATATCAGGGGCCATTTACAGCCATCGCCATCGAACTCGTATTGTTGTATGTATGTACTTATAGTTCATTATTATATGGTATGCGAATGCTTATGTACGATGTATCGTTCAATTCTATCAAAAAGCCCTTTTTTCAGATGAAACACATTCACAAATACACATGCTTATAGACCAATGTGTATTTTTTTTTTTGTAATGAAATCAAAACTACTATAGTTTATAAATTGTGAATTTAATTTATTAAAACTCATGCAAATCGGTTTTTGATTACATAAATTTAACCTTTAAATAATTTGGGAATGTTATATAATCATAACTTTTAAAAATTATAGATGTCAATATCGGATATATGCTTGTGGACACGTTCTAGGTATATATTGTATGACATGTTTGTATATATTGAAACCATGTGTAATATGTATGTGTATGTTTGTATGTTACCAGCGAGAGTTTAATCTATGTATGTATAGTAAATGTAGGCATTTGCGAACGAACATTTAAACACTGTTTTTTGATTTACATAAATCAAGTATTCTTTACAAATTAATAGCACTAAAGAACGTCAAAACATGATGTACTATATACATTAACATTCGTCGTGTATGTGTGGTACTCGGCAAATGTAAGATATATCCGACGAACCTACACCGATATGCCAATATGCCGATATGCACTCGGCACAGCAGCTAATACTGCTGTACCGCACTACCGTACAACCGTTCTACCACCAAAGCAAGCAAACACAGCCTCGACACCGGAGTGATGCTGTGTTTGCTTGCTTTGGTGGTAGTACGGTCGTGCGGTAGAGCAGTATGTTGTGCCGACAGCATATCGGCACGCGGCCGCGACCAGTTTTCATTTCGTTTTTGGCTTTCACGGCCTTCTGTCGTCGCCGTCGGGTCAATCAAGTACCGCCGAAAATGTTAAAAAATGGTTCTGAATTAACCCTTTGTTATTCTACCAAAAATGTAAATTCATTTTAACACTGATATATTTAAAAAATAATAAATAAAAAGCCATGGACTTTTTATAGTTATCAATAAAATTTCACTGTGATTCATAAATTAGGTATCTGCAGTATATAGTGTAATTTAGCAAGAAGTGCATATTCTCTTACGGTGTTTAACAAAGTATTACTATTGAAAGTGGAAAGAAAATTATTAGCAACGGTACGATAATATGACTTTATCTTACGTGGATATGCCGGCTGTTATTGAAATTCAGGTACAGTAAATTACTAATCAAAATCATTATCCTAATTTTAAACATTATATATTTATAGTAATTAGACCCTGTATTTAAAAAACACAAAAGGGTCTATTAACTTTGTGCAAAGTCTATTTGTGTGTAACAGGCAGAAGGCGTGCAGACCCCATAAAGTATATATATTCTAGATCAGGATGAGAAGCCGAGTCGATTGAGTTATGTCCGTATGTCCGTCTGACCGTCTGTCCGTCTGTCCGTCTGTATGTATAGCAAATTTTGCTTTAGTACATATGTGCTTATTGACAATATGCATCTTTTGACTTTTTCACATTTTGGATACCTCCCCCCACTACTCCACAATTGAATACCAAAACGTAAAATTGACTTACCAGGCGCTATTTCGGAGATAGAACGTTGTGTTTCGGTACATATGTGCTGAATGAAATTCACCTACTCTCATATATTCATATCACACCTGAAATACTATTCTGCTCCAAAAATACTATTCTGGTCCGAAAATACGATAATTCCCCAAAAAACTAAACACAGGGTCCCTGCTGTCGGGCCAGTCCCTACTGTTGGATTTTTTTCTTTTTTTTCTTTTTTTTTTTTTTTTTGTGGAGTTTGGTGTTGATGCTGCTGCTGTTTTAGGAACAAGAAGTTTTCAGAATTTTTCTAGAAAATTGTGGGGCTTGCAACTGCTAATTAAAAATGCATTCGTCTTGCTGCGAATGCCCGAAAAACGGTTTACGGTTTTCTGACCGATAACTGGCTAAGGTCTGCTCTGGCTTCTGGTTTTTTTTTTTTTTGGAACGAACGGACAACTCTGACTGCGTTTTTAAGGCCTGCACGCATAAATCTTTATTATCACGAAACGACAAACGACAATGATATACAACAAAACCAAATGAGAAAAATAAAACGAAGATAAATATGGGTGCATGAAATTAAGAAATAAATAAATATACATCCAATAAAGCAGAAGACATTAAATAGCGCCAGACAAACGGACAAACAGACAACCTACAGCTACTAGTTTCTGTCTCAGTTTCAGTTTTAGCCTCAGCCTCAGCTTCAGTCTTAGTTTCAGTTTCAGATTCAGCTTCTGCTTGAGATGAATCGAAACTTAATTAGCTGCGGGTTCAGCTCTGCTTGGATAACTTGTACATTTATGAGGTGCTGCTGCTGCTGCTGCTGCTGCTGCTGCTGCCGTTCGCATCCTTTCGTGAGCAGAAGCTAATGAAGTGCACACACAGTTACATTTGCTCTTTCAGCGCCTTTTCATTAGTATGCGCACTAATTGTCCCCTGTACGATGCGAATTTTCTTTTACCCACTGCTGATGCTGCTGCTGCTGCTGCTGATTTGATTGGATTTGCCAGCCTGGACAGTTCGAGCCGCATGCAAACAATCATAGCTAGGCAAAGGCAATAACAATAACAAGAGCGATCATATTCAAAAAGCAATGTCGACTTTGTTATACACTTTCGAATTGAACTAAGAAACTGTACTATGTCATATAAATAGGTAATTTTAATAAATTAGTTAGGCCAAGCTTTTTTTAAGTACATTGCAACTTAGATTGCTATAAATTGAGCACAAAATTGTTGTATTTACCTATTTCAGTTATACTATATAAACTATAGTATTAAATTATAGCCATTGCTATTGTTAGTTATCAATCTAAACCTAAGCTTTATTTAGTTGGATAAAGATTGACTGATTGATCTGGCATAAGTCAGTCAAACGCTAAAAGTACTACTACTAACAACCTATGGTTTTTCTTGAGTAAAAATGAGACCATCTAAACTATAGTATAACAATAAAATTTTGTGGCAATTGCTATCGATAATTAGAACTTTATCTACCTTTAACAACCTAAACCTAAACTTTATTTAGATGCATAAAGTTTCAATTTTAAACTTTAAATAAAGCAACGTATATCGTTTATCGTTGATTGATTGATCTGGCTTAAGTCAGTCAAACCCTAAACGTATTTTATGTATCACTACTTATAACCTATGCTAGGGTATAAAAGCGAGCACCCTCATTTGTAGCAGCTGCTAATGAAGTCATCTCATCAGCGTATAGCATACAAATGCAACAACACCGACATCGACTTCAGCAACGGCATCGACATCGACATTGCGAATGCGAACGCATCAGCATCGACATCGACATCGAAATCGATATCAACATCAACATCGACCATGCTATAGCCATCGCCATTGTCAATCTGGCGTTGCCCGGCAATTTCCGCTTTTGATTTATGCCGCAAAAACGGGTGAATTGAACGAGAGGACGGTGCAGAGAGAGGGGCCAATGGGGAATAGTGAAATCAGCTAAGCAATATCTGAAAACTGTGAAATCGATAAGCGACAACAATCAAAATGATAGCCTAAACTCTGATTGATGGTGATGTATGCTGTATCGTATGTTGCAATCGGCAAACGTAATATCATTGCTATTGCTTTTGCTATTGTCTAACTTCCTCAATCAGGTTATGCGCTGATTGATATTGGTATATAAAAAAAAGTATACCAGTATATGCATAACTTCGCTCTCATTCTCTCTTAAATTGAAACAAACATACAATTATTATCAATGCTTCCTATTGATATGATTGAAGCAATATGTAAGCAGCGATATAAGTGTATATTTATTGTTTGAACACTCAACACGATTTGCATAGTTAAAGATTATATAACTAACAGGAGGTGTTACATTCATATCAATCAGTTCACATCATATGGTTAATCTTGAATCTTTGCAGTGATTGAAGCTTTGCATTTGTTAAATGCGATTCAACGAGACGGAAATATTGAAAAAATACAATTATGCCAAATTTGAGGCACCTCTTCTATTGATTAATTAATGCCATGTGATTGATATCAATCAGGAACATCAACTAAAATAATAAGGAAATTTAAAGAAGAGGCCACACAACCTAAGCAAATAATGCTAGATTAGCTTGCAAGTACCACGATTGATATCAATCACAGCGACAATTAAGCTTGAGCAAATACCAGGAAATATTTAAGAGTTCTTCCAGCTAAATAAAACATTAAAGCTGAAAGCATTTGTTGTTGCCTTTGCTTAAATTAGCTCATGTCAAATGTTCAATGTTTGCTTTTTTGTATAAAGCGCAAAAGCACACAAACAGAGAAAAAGAGAAAAGAATGAGAAGAAGACAAAGAAGAGAAAAAGAGAAAAGAAGAAGCCCAAAGAATGCCGGAAGTGGATCCATTAACATGGAAGCTCCAATCGAGACCATCGCAATTACTCAACATTGCCAAATATTTCTTTTGCTGTTTTTCGTTCTCATTTTATTTTTTCATCTTCTTTTTTTATTTTCATGTATCTTATCTTCTGTGCTTTGTTACTATGTGTTTTTATTGTTGTTCGTGTTGTTTGTGTTGTTGTTGTTGTTATTGTTGTTCATTTTTTACTGCTTTTCTATGTGCAATTTTTTTAAGCTTTATCAGATCTGTGCACAGTGGGTAAAAAAACACACACACACATACAAAAGGGAAAAGCAGAAGCAGCAGATGAAACAAGCGATGCAAAGACAACAATTAACACAGTAAAACACTTGGCTACCTTCATCAAAAGTGGCTCCAAGCAACAACAACAACAACAACAACAACAGCTGACACAAGATGCGGGCACAACAGAACAGAGTGAGACAACAACATTAGAGTGTGCAAGAGATAGAGCGAGATATTGTGTATGTGAAGAGGAAGTGAAGCTGGTCGAGAGGGAGAGATGAAACCAAAGATTCGCAACAAAAATCTGCTCAATCACTTTTCACTTAACCCAAACACAAGAACTTCAAGTTGATGTATGACGGAGGGAGACACAGAAAAGAAGAGAGAAAGAGAGAGCAGTAGAGAAAGAGAGAGAGAGAGAGAGAGAGGGAAAGAAAAAGAGAAAGAGATAGGGTGTATAGGGAAGTGTAGAGTGTAGGATATACATATACACAAAGACGTGGCATATTGGTCAGCTGGTTTGATGGGGGTCGAAGAGAGGCAAGATGGACGGTGGACGGTGGGCGGTGGGCGGTGGGTGATGGGTAGTGGGTAGTGGGTAGTGAGTGGTCGGAGGTAAGAGGTCGGTGGTGGCAGCCCAGGGCGTGTGTGTTAAAGTGATGTGTGGGCTTTTGAACACCGAAAATACAAGAGAACAAACAACAGCAAGCGAGGACAGAGGACAGAAGAGTAAAGCAAACCAAGGGTCTGAAGAGCGTTAAAGCAAAGAGGAGAAGAAGGAGGAGAAGCAGGATGAGAAGGAGAGAAAAAGAGAAGCAGCGTAAAAGCTGAGGTGCTCTGTGATGCTGTGGAGCAGAGGAGCTGAGCAAAAAGCAAAAGCAAAAGCAAACTTTACTTGGCTGATGATGATATGCAAAAAGGCAAAAGCCGAGAGCAAAGATTCAGGCGAAAGGGGCAAAACTCCTGCCAAACAACAACAGATGCATGAAAATATATACACACATACACATGCTTGATGTTTCATTCCTACTCCAAAATAAAAGCGTTGCCACGTCAGCAACAGAGGAGCAGCAACAACCAAGGCAACACTTGACCCAAAAACGCAACAACAAAAAAAATATAGCAAAAAATAAACAGAATTGCTTGGACCAAAATATTTTGCAGCAGACAAAAGTCAACACGGGATTGAGAAAATTTCCTGGACCAAGCGTGAAGCGTAAAGCGCATAGCGTGATTGGTTCTCCATTGCTATGGACGTGAACGTGATCGTGAACGTGAACGTAAATATGAATGTGCATTGCATGAATTTTGCTGTAAAAACATTACTTACAGTGACTATTGCTATAAACTACCATTTAGTAGGTGCTACTAAGACTTCAAATTAACAGAAATTCATATAAATTCTACATAGAAATTTAATTCAGGAAACAGGCGCACAACTAACAGTATTCCTAATCGAAATAAGTCTATTCTTTTATGCAATTTTTAGACATAATTCTACTATTCAAATACTATATATTATACACTGAAAAGTTATGTATTTATTTATATTATTAATATTAAAAAAACCATTAAATCAAATATAATTATGAAACAATTCTGGTTTTTAAATTGAGATTCTAATGTACTAACATAGCATTCGATCTGTTTTTCGTTACTGTGACTTGTAGTAGTTGCACAGCTCTGGTCACACTGTGCGCGCCATTTGCCTCTATGTATGCAAAAGGCTTTTGGACAGACTTAAATGTTCATTAAAGCTACTGAGGTAGAAGAAAGCTGACTCCAGCTCAGTCTCAACCTCAGTCTGGGCCTCAGCCTCAGCCTCATCTCCAGCTGAAATATCAGCTACAGGCTGAATCTGTGGCAAGGTGCACACCCTGTGACTTGGCAGCTTTTTGAGATTGCGCTGCAATTTGTTATAGCTCTTGTTGTTATTGTTGTCGGTAGGCGCCTGCACTTGTTTGTACAGGGTACTGGGGGCCGGGTAGAGAGACTTCAGCTAAAGCTATGGATGTGGCTGAAACTGAAGGTGCAGACGGTGCTGGGGATGGGGATAAGGACTTTAGTGTGGGCAGGTGAGGTTTAGGTAGACTTATTGGCAGTTTCAATGTGTCAGCAGCAGGTGCCGCGCCCACTCTCGGCTGCTGCCGTTGACGATGAAAGTGCGTCAAATGGTTTTTTGATTTGCTGTTTGCGTAACTGAGCCAACTCCAGCCACTTTCATCACTTATCACTTGCCACATGCCGCCCTGCCTGGTGGCAGGCCGTCTGCCTAATTGTGTATGCGTGTGTAGTGCTCGAGCCTTGCGTAAATTTAACAAGTTGCCACTTGAGCCAAAAGGCGAGGCAAGTCAACAGCAACAACAGCAACAACAAAAAGAGAAACTATGCCTGGCAAAAGGCCACGGACATAGGCTGAGCTGAACTGCAGTTGAAGCCGAAGTCGTAGCAGTACAGAACCGTCTCTTTCACATTTTCTTTCTATCTCTTCCTCATGGGAATACTAATTTGATTTAGATGTTGAACTGTTGCCTCTCAATTGTGAACTTCACACTTGTCATACACTCGCCCAAAAAAGCCAAAGTCTATGCTTAGAATATATACAGGGTATGCATCGGTAGATCATTTATGTTAAAACAAAAATTTTAACTACTTTCATTTGCTACAAACAAAAAGCTTAGTATTTACACTGTATACTAAAATCACTAAAGTAGAATCTTAATCTTAATCTAACGATGATAAATTAAATAATTTAAAATATAATTTTTGTAAAATCACACTATTTCCATATTTCCTTAAAAATTTGAACTCTTCTCTAAGCTCACTGCTCGATTTGAGGGAATTTCTGAGTCGACTAGATCTTCTTACTTAAGTGTGAGTCTCTTGATTTGTGTAGAGCTGTTGCTGCTTCATTTTTCTTATTTTTGTTCTTCTTTTTTATTTATATATATTTTTTGTGTTGCCAAAGTTGGCACGTTGCCGTTGACAGCTCAAAAAACACTTAAAACGCTGATTTACGTCACGTCTTAGACAGGCAGCACCCAGGCACCCAGCACCCAGGCACCCAGGCACCCTTAACCAAGCGCAGACAGCCCAAACGCCAAATCAGTTCTCAGCCACCCCCAACACCCTGTTTTTGTGCTTTGTGCTTACATTTGCCCCGGCTACCATTTTAGTTCTGATCATTACGACGCACAAATTTGGCGCATTGGCAAATTGACTTGGTTGACTGCAGGCGGTGTGGGGGCGGGAGGTGTAATGGCAGAATGCCTGCATGACGGGGCTACAAATCGATGGGGTGGCAACACCAACCCTACCAATTAGCAGGAATGTGAAAAGCCTCAAGCCTTTGAAAAGGCTATGAGGTATCCTGGGCCGGAATATGTAGCATTACGGTTAAGGTATTGCTATGCTTCCTTTCTTTCTCTCCACCTCTTTCACTCGTTGGGAGCCTCCACTTCTTGCTCTGCTCCTTACGATGCAATTTTTTGTTTTTTTTTTTGTTCACTTTTTTCGATTTTATTTTTTATTTATTTATTTGCTGTTGTTGTTGTTACCCTCGCCCTTTGACAGCTGCAAATTAATTAGATTTAATTATTTTCTGCCGCTGTACGTCCATTTATAGCGCCTAATTAACTGTACTTCAACTTGGCACACGCCTCAAATTTCAATCATCCATCAAGGCCGTGCATATCGCGTAGGGTGTTGGGTGGTTGAGCGACCTATATGTATGATAGTTGGCCCCTTGACTCTGTTCTTTTGATTTACAGCTAGACAATGTGTTGCAATTATGTAAGCATCAATCAATTAATTTCTTATCAATACCTTGCATCGAAATATTCGAAATTCGAGAAGCATAAACACCAGGGTCAACAGGAGGTTAAGCCAGTGGAAGGCTGCGAAAAGGTTGACGTTGTCAAGCAACAATGCCCTCGTACCCTTAGAAATAAAATGAAATGGAATGAAGTGATAATGTGATTCGATATAGAAACATATGTATATCAAAAGTAAACTCAATTAGTATAAATTCAAAGTTCATATTCACTTAAAAAGAAATTCATTTTAATTGGGTATACAGTTGCTTGAACATTTCATAAGCTTAAAGATGATTAAGCTATATGTAGATTTGTGCATGTATATCTTAATTTATATATTTTTAATATTAACAGGATTAATATAAACTTCATTCTCAAATGAAGTCCATATATTCCGAGATGAACAACAACTTAGAAATACGAATATCATTCACCAGTCGCTTCCCCGTGAAACTCTTATTCCAAATTACTTCCACTTTATAAAGGAACTGAACTTAGTTATAGTAATCATTACCTGTGTGTGATTACTCATAACTAATGCCTGCATAGCTTATAAGTTAGAACTTCAGAACTCGTTACTTGAGAGTTTTATGCTTCAAAGTTAGAAACTCCTTGATTATAGAAACTGTATGATTTTATGTGTTGAATATATCAACATAAAATGTATAAAAACTTTTATAGCTAAAACATTCAGATTTATAGTGAAATGTAAGCTATATATATATACAATTTCAGGATTTATTGTACCTGTAACTTTATTTAAGGAATTTATCGATTGCAAAATGAAAAACCATGTTTGCATTCCAGTTTCAGTTTCACACTTTGAACTATGACTTGCAATATTTTGCATAATAGGGTTTTAGAGCACAAAGCAAAGCGTGTGGCTTGCGGTATATGTACTCCAAATAATCTCTACATATATTCTTGATTTTAGAAGTAATTAACTTTTGAAGTCATTTATCAATCAATCAGCATAGAATGTGTCAAGCCAGAGTCGCAGCTAAAATGACAAAAAAAAAAAAGAAGGAAAACCAACAAGCTGCAAATAATTCAATGGACGCTCTGCGGGTAGACAACAATAACAACAACAACAACAAAAAGAACAACAATAAGAACAATATACTGAGTGTTACCACAGCAGAATACAACATTGCGAACACTACACGCCACTTCACTTCACACAATTCGATTCGATTCGTTTCATTTGTACTGAAGTCTATTCAAGTCAGGTCGTTTCAAGTCGAGTCGAGTCGAGCCGAGTCGAGTCGACGTGAGTCGCTGCGAGTCGAGTCAAGTCGACAAGTGTGCTAAAAAACATTCATGGCAAGGTCGCACACGCTGACGGTTGCCGCAAAGCCGAAAATTGGCTTACAATTGGCTTGTGAAGCGGCCAAGCGGCGACTAAGTAAATCAAACGTCAAGTGGCCAAAAGGAAAAACAGCTAAAGATAACATGCTTACGATATTATAACGCGACCGCAGTAATACCCTGCAATCTAATTGTGTTCCACAACTGTAAAAACAAAACTGAATTAGCAACAGTGTACAAATATATATATTATAGTATATAGTGTTAAAATTACAACATATTCCATACTAAATTGAACCCGGCTTAGACGCATGTAACTGACAAAACTTAAAGATAAAAAAAAAATTGTAGATTTAACAAGCTGTACAATTGAAGGAAATTGATATGCAATTACTTACATCAGCATAAATTAAAAAACTCTTTCGAAAAAGTTCGAAAACTTCAGGTGCAATTCGTTACAAAGACAAACCTTAAATACCCTTTAGGTTATTTTATAATTATATTCAAATTCCGTAAAAATTCAATCTCTGATTCAGGTATTCTGATCAATTTTTTTTTTAATCTATTAGCTAAAATACATCTACATGAAGTGAGTATTCTTTAATATTTCGAATGACATTTTTAAAGGTTGCTAATAGTATAAACTAATATAATATATCTAAATATATCAATACAAAATATGTACATTAAATTGAATTAAATTTTAATTAATTTCACTCTGACAATCTCTCCAAATATTCCCCAATATTTATGAAATTTGGTAATTTTAAGCATGTAACAAAATAGTTGAAGAAACCCATATTCACTGCGTATAGTTAGGGTACATTATAAATGGCAGCAATGGCAAGAAAATCAAACACGTCACGGCAATTAAAAGCAAACCCCGCAACTTAAATTCGAACCAAACTGAATGTAAACATCGAGCACAGAAATTCTTAAAAAATAAAACAAAAACTTTAAAAATTTGAAAAATAAACAAGATGAATTAAAAAAAACATTGATCAAATAACGTAAATGTTTCGCTTTACCGTTGGTTTTCTTTGCTATATATATTTTTTATGTTTTCTTTTTTTGGCATTGGCAATTGGGCATTTGAAGTTGCCGAAATGTTGGCCCAGAAATGTTTCGTGCTTGCCTGATAAATGACAAAGAAGGCCATTTATTAAACTAAACTACAATTATGGTAGCCGACCACACGCTGACCACAGCTCAGCCCACAGACGAGGCGTACAACCAGGGTAGCTCATGGGTCCGATGGTATGGGATAGGTGGTCGGTTTAGGGTATATGGTATTGCGGTGATGGTCCGGGGTTGGTCAACAGGATGGGGAACGTTGCTGACTTTGGCACTCTGCATGCCAAATTCAAGGCATTAACTGCCATTAGTTTGCGGCTTGCCTGAATGCTGAATTCTCCTAGATTGGTTCTGGTTCTGTTTCTGGTTCTGTTGCTGCTGCTGCTGCTGCTGCTGCTGCTGCTGCTGCTACTGATGATGATGATGATGATGCGTTCAGCATTCGGCATGAAACTTTTCCACTTTGCAACTATTTCAAAAGTATAGCGCCGCACTTTCAACGCTTTTTTCTTAGCTCCCATTCCTCCTTCAAAAAATTGCTCAAGCTTCTCATGTCGATTTCCAATGCGATTCATGTCCAAGCTCTGACCTACTGACCGTTATGCTACTAGAGCTTCATTACTCCCTCCTCTACCGCACTCTGGCTTTCTCGCTGTGTTAACTGTATGCTGCTGCTGCTGCTGCTATATGATTTATGATTTTGCCAAAAGTATTTCTGTGGTCGAAAGAGCCTCGAGCGGGCCATGCGTTCAAAATTGTCTGCTCAAATCATTTTAATTGAAAATTACACATGAACGAAGCCAGTATAACTTATGAAATATGGTTAAATATACCGCAACAACGACTACCATATACCCTTACCAATTTGAACTTAGAGTTGTTTATATATACTGTATGTATATGTATCCATTCAAAGGTCTACACAAGTTTGTTCTATTTGTATTTAATTATGAAAATCATGAAAAAAATTTTAACGTTATTAAATTACACTATATGAAGTCAGACAGAACTCGAGAAATTTTTTCAATTTTAAATTATTGAATGGATATTATTTTAAATATATTATAAATATTATTTTTTGAACAACGCACATTTTCCATAAATATAAACCTTGATAATTTGAAATACCTTTATTATTCCATTTGTAATAAGTATATTACTATATTTATAATTATATTATTATATTTATAAAATACTTTTTAATAAGTAATAAGTATATTATAAAACTATATATAAGATATAATTATACTTTTTTCAATTTTCAATTTTTTTAAAGTATGAACATTTTTTTTAATTTTTTTAATTTTTTTAAATTTTTTTATCAAAATTCTTTATCATTCTCTTCTAATAAACAAGGTTAGTAGCGGAGGCCTAGTACTTCTAATTGAAAAAGGTAAAGTAAATGTATTCACGTAAATATGCATTAGTGTGTGAGCTTGAGTGTGAGTGCGAGTATGAGTGTGTATGAGAGAGTGAGTGCGAGTGTGTGTATGCCAACCCGGGGCCAAGCTTATGCCCTTCAACCGAGCATGGTTCGCACTGTGGGCTTGGCATTGTACAGCATTTGCGGGTCCAAACCTGTGGAGCCCCGTTGGTCGACTCACCCCTATATGCCGGTCTTTGCTTTGGTGGCCGTGCAACGGTAACTGGTCTCTGCTCCCTGGTCTCTGGACTCTGCCATGAGCTTGGCACGTCCACTAGCTACCGGAAATGTCCATTCACTTGCATATTAACAAAGTTCCGCCGAGGCAGCGACGTCGACGTCGCAGCTGGACGAGCTGCTTGCATATATACTTGGCAGTACTTAATAAACTCTGGGGACTAGAGAGAAAGCGAGAAAGAGAAAGAGAAAGAAAGAGTAAGAGAGATAGGGAGATGCTAAATGACGAGCAGACGTACAGACACATGGAAAGAAAGAGAGATAGATAGAGAGGGAGAGAGAGAGAGAGAGAGAGAGGGTGTAACTAGGTAGTGGGCTAACTAAGTTGGCTCGTACATCATACGAAGACGATATTAAATGGGATGGTGAAACATATAGTATACACACATACACACAGACTCATATACACCTACACATGGTGGCCTTTACAGTGGCCTTTCCGTAGCATACAACTGTGCGACCGCCCGTGGCGTTTTGGCCTTAGCTCTAGCTCTGTTTCTGGTTCTGGCTATAGCTCTGTGTCTGCTGCTGATTCTGGCTCTGGCACTGAATATGGCTCTAACTATGTGTGTGTGTGTGTGTGTGTGTGTGTGTGTGGTTCAACTTAACTGAAACAGGAAAGTATTTCGAAGGCACCGGAAGCCGGAAGCAAGCAATAATTCAAATGAATTTCAAATCAAATCATTACAAAACATTTACAAAGTATGCGCAGCACGCTGCACACACAAAAACCGCAGGAATCTAAGCCCACTACAGCAGACCAACCACCCCCTTTCCCCTCTCCGCTATCCACTGCTACGAACACCCCCTTCAAGCTAACGCTACTCAAAGAGAGCCTAGAGCACAAAGCAAAAAACAAAACCCCAATCATGCAGCCCAGCCAAGCCTAGACACCTGAACTTGATGCGGCAGCCTTGAGCCAAGGCTAGTTACTAACTAACTGGTAAGTCAGTGCAGGCAGAGGTAAAAGGCACGGAGCTGGAATCAAAGGCAGAGGAAGATGTTCAGGCAAAGGCACAGGCGGAAGACAGAGGCATAGTCACAGTCAGTCAGTGATTAATTTCTATTATTATGACACTGATTAGGGCCACTTACAGGCTCATTACAGTCATGTGCAGCATAATGCACACATACGAACACACAGGCACAACTCGGTAACAGCGCCTGGAACTGGGAATAGTCATGGAAATGGGCGTGCGACCATGAGTGGGCGTGGGGGTAGGAGAGGCAGTGGTGTTGGTGCTGGTACTCGGTACTTTGAACATTTATCAAGCCATTGGGGCACCACATGCAGCGGCCGTTTGTCTTGCACTTCACCAGCGCCCATCCAAAGCAACTAAATCAACAGGCCAATGGCCAGACCATGGAAACACGGTAGCAGCTACAACTACAACTACATATACAATTGCAACCATAGCTCCAAGTTATGGGCTTATGCTTAGAGGCACACGACACGTGGCCCAAAGGTGTTCTACCTTGAGCCAATAGAGGTGGCATTGGCAAGTATTGGGAGGAATAACGAGGTAGAGAGAAAAGTTCGAATATCAAATGTTATAAAACCAGTCGGGATCTATTTTAAATCATTTCTAATTTCAATATTAATAGCTATTTGATCGATCATCTAAATGCAAGGGGAATTATCTAAAATATATGAATCTTTTTTTATACTACTCAAGCCAATTTAGTCAATAATACATGAATGCGAAGCTTTAAAAATGTTCAATTGCTTCATTATAATTGTATGTAAAATAAAAACAGTAAAAGACTTAAAAAGGATTGATAATCTATTTATCAACTATCAACTATCCAAATTGATATATTTGAAATCGTTGATAAATTTGATCGAAATATTTTACCCCTAATACTCTTTTTAAAACAGGTTCTATATTGATGGGGGCGACCCTATTGAAGGTTTTTCTATAGGTATAAACACATGATGTGAATGATTGCAGAATCACATATAGAACCGAGCTTCGAAAATAATTATTTAAATTGTTTTTTTTTTTTTATTAATTAATTTGAATAAATAAATAAATAAGTTATTTGTTTAGAAAAAAAAAATTGAAAAAAAAAATGATTTAGTAATAGGCGAATGTAGTGGCCTAGTGTTTATGGTACCATGATGGTACAGCCTTGGCCAACTTAGCCGCGATTAGGACGCACCACCATAACCTGTGGACGATTCTTGTTGCCTGGACGACGGCCTCTGTTCCTGTTCTTATTGTTGACACGACGACGGCGCTGGACGACCCGGTTGTTGCTGCTGCCCGGCCGACGACGGTTTGAGACGGCCTGGCCAATGATCTGTGGCAGCAGATTGTTGACTGGCGTGTTATAGATTGCCTGGTTGATGGCTGCCTGATTGATGGCTGCCTGACTGGTGGAGCTGCCGCCGCCATTGCCCAAACTGACATAGATGGCGCCATTAGCGCCAGTGGTAACGCCACCAGTGCCAAGGCCCGTGGCGGCATTGGTGACTGTGCCTGTGCCTGTGCCTGTGGCTGTGCCAGTCCCAAAGCCTGATGTGAATGTACCCAGACCAGTACCGGTGTTTGTGCTAACAGGACGCAGCTGTTCGAGCATGTCCTGCTTGTTGGTAATGTAATCATTGAGTGCGGCATTGAGGTTATTGTTGTTGTTTCCATTCAGGCCGGAGGCCAGAAAACGCAGCTGACCATTCTCATTGCCATCCTTTATAAAAAGTCCGGCCAGACGGGAATCATCCACATCGGCCACATTGGCCGCTGCAGCCAGACCAATGGCAGTAACATGAAGCAGCAGGCAAATGCGGACGGCTCGATTCATGATTCAATGATGATGATGATGCTCCAATGATGACTGTTGGCTGCTAGTACCATTTCGCTAGCTTTTATAGTGTGTACTGGGCCAATGAATATGCAAAATGTTTGAGCCAAGTTTTTCAATATACATACATATAATTCACAATTGATCATAGACAATTCACAATTCACAATTCACGCTTTCTTCTAAGCTCCGTGTATTTTACGAATACGAATATACATATATAAATGATTGCAAATACTTGATATATCATTGGCCCATGATTTCTGGCCCAAAACGTTAGCTTCTTGTCGAATTTCTTATTAGAAAGCCGCACACCCTGCGGCCCTTTTCACAATTTTTGAGAATAGCAGCTCCATTGATGTCGAAGCATGTCAAGTATTTTAATCTACTCGTATTGTTTGAACAGCATACATAGCATATACAACAGCTCATATAACGATCGGTCCAACTATACGCATATACCATATACCATTCGTTTCGTTGAACTCAGTTTAAGCCATCATCACTTCAAGTGCCACTTGAATGAAAATGAAATTTTTTTCTTTCTTTTTTTTTTTGTCTTTCTTCGAACTTTTTTTTTTTTGAGCTAAGTTATGTGGCGCCTTCCCATGAAAAATACTCGTGTATATTGTATTTAATTTCGAATGTTCTACAGATTCCACTCACCACAATCAATCAAAATGAAAATGACTCGAGCATAACGAATTTTTATCGCTCTTATTGCTTCACTACATCAATTCATTATCGTTCTCACATTACAACAAACTCTTTCACCATTTTTGCGTTGGTTGAAGAATGTAAAATATACAGAGGCTCTTTTTTATATTGATTAAATTATGAATATATTTTTAATATAAAAAACAAAGTTTTCACAGTTTACTTTCAAATTTAAAGTCAATGTTTCTAAGCAGAAACTAAAGGAAATCCAACTTATGAAGTTATATTTAGAGCTAGGTCAAGTTATAGATAGTTCGAAAAGTAAATTAGATTGTTTTCATACAAATATGTGAAATAAAATATTAAATATTATACATGTAAAATAAAATATTAACCGAATTAAAGATCTTCCAAAAGTGTAAACTTATCAAATTCATTTCAAACCATTTCTTCAAACTATAATTAACAGAAAACTTTAGTATATATTCTAAAAACTAAATTGTGTTGAATCGAATTATTTTATATACAAATTTTGATTCAATAAAGAAAATTTGAATGTTCTGATCGCATCTTAAAAAACTATTCATAAATTAAAAATTAGCGATTTTATAGTTAGTTATATATGTTTATATAGTATAATGACTCCTATTCTTGATTCTTTCTTTGATTTTTTTGTTTTGATATTTAACTTCATAACATTTAAATGTTTTTATATTTGGTATAGCATAAATTAGAGCAATCAAATAATAATAATAATAAATATTATAATGTTACTTCACTTCAGCAATTTTACGTATATTTTATATTATTAACATTATAATAATTATTTATAATTTTAAAATATTGATATTCCATTGTCTTGCAAGCGAAATACATTTCATGTAAATTACAAGAAAAAATGTATACCTTTAAATGAAACACATGTGCTTAACTACGCACATACACACACACTCACATTTTTCAAGTGCAATGTTGAGTAGTTTTTGGCCCACTGTGCGTCTGTTGCACTGTGTGATATGCTCCTTGGCCGTGGGGTGTGGCAAAAAGAAACGACAGTTTGCCGACTGCCTGGAGGGCTGTTGAAATAAATTTCACTTACGCCAACGCATCAAACACATACACACACATACACTCATACACACACACACACACACATTGCCAAGCACACATGCGGTGCGTCGTTTACTTGGCAATGCAATTACAGCCACTAACCGCGCGTGAAAATAGCAGCAACACAGCAGCAACAGCAACAGCAACAGCAACAAAAACAAACAAACGGAACAAGAACAACAATCACAAGAGCGACAATTGTAATTGCAATAAGAACAACAATAGCAACACGAAGCAGATGAAGAAGGAAAACAACAATAACAACAACGATAACAGCAACAACATCTACAACAACAACAACAACAACAACAGTTGCTGCCGTCAAGCGGCTTAAAGCAACGCAATGACAATTAACAACAGGCGACAAAATGACTACAACAGCAACAGCAACAGCAACAGCAACACATATCAATGACAGCAACAACAACATCAGCAACATCAAGAGCAACAACACAGCAACAACAGCAACATCAACAACATTAACAATACGGCTAAGGAAAAGCGGAAAATGCGAGCACGCTCAGCGGGCTTACAGATGGCAACCTTACGCATATTAACAGGGCTTGCATTTTCTTAGCGTTAATAGAGGGAGAACGAGAGAGAGAGAGAGATAGGGAAAAGGACAGCTATAGGAAAACAGCAAGAACAATAAGGGAAGTACGCGAGAGACCCTGCCTGAAAAAGGATCTGAGCTGATGGGGTAGTGGGTAAGCTGGAGGAGACGGGGAGGATAGCAGGGTCGCATAGCAAATGTGCAGTGAGTGAAAAACGTTAAACGAAAACCGCACGCACTTCATTTCCACGTGCAACGGCAACAGCCAAATGCAACGTGTCCATAGAATGCCAGAAAACCTTCTCTCTTCTCTTTATTCTCTTTTGAATTTTTTTTTTCAGCTCAGCTGTAGTTGTCTCTGTCTATGGCTGAAGCGCATCGCTTCATCTCTATCGGAAGCTATAGCTACCTAAAACCGCTCCCATATGCCAACCGCACTTGATATTGCCCCAATGCAACAGCAACAGCAACAACAACAATAACAGCAACAGCAACAACAACAATAACAGCAACAGCGACAAAACAAAAAGCTGTTTGGCCAAATGGGAAAATTGCAAGGAATTTTAAGTGAAATTCCATGACATTTTAATGGGGTTGCGATTGGGCCGCATTCAAGTGCAGGCGTACGTACAACGGTTTAAACAGCATGCCACACGCTGCAATGGGGCACGTGGCAATCGTGGTAGTAGCAGCAGCAGCAGCAACAACAACAACAACAACGACAACATTAGCTGCAACAGCAACAGGGCTTTATCCATGTCACATGACACAGTTCCTGATGCTCAACCGTTGCTACGTCTATTATATAAAACCCGTAAACCATATGCAATCCGATATATGTATACATAAGTCTATGTACACATATGTCTATATGAACGTACCACCTTACCTGGTATGAGCATCCCATTTCTAATGCACCCTTCTTTCAACAATTTCTCTTCACAAACTATCTTCTAGTTTTGAATTAGCCTGTCACATCTCGATGTTTTAAGCTTATGCTAATATAATTTCTTTTAAAATATACAGTATTTTTAAACAGTCTAATTTTCGAATTGGAATCCTTGTAGATCAAATGATAGATCATCAGATCTGCAGTCAAACAAAACCCTATGAAATACAGCATTAATATAAAGGTTAACTATATTTAGATCTTCCGCCATCTCAGTCTCTCTCGGATTATAATTTTTTGACTTATTTTTAGCGCTGGCATAAAAATTATAAGAAACCATACTTAACATTCAATAAAGTTGCTAATCCCTGAATTTTTCTGCACATCATCTAATAAAGACATCTTCAAAATAGTAGTTTGGACAGTATATTTGAGCAAAATAATACCAATCTTTCTATGTGCATAGATCTTTTTGTGTATCAGTTAGATCATCCTAAAATTTGCAGCATAGTTTAAAAATGTTTAAAGTATTCTATTAAAAGTTCTATAAATAGCAAATTCCATTTGCAGACTAGCAGAATGAACATATTAGATCTTGAGAATGAACATGTCGGAGCAGATGCATCCGTTGCATTTGTCACTGTAAGCCACAGCTCGTCGCTGGGTTTCATAAGATTTCGTAAGCGTTCTTTGATATTTTTCTAAGGAAACGCTAAAGAAACTTCTTCAAACGAAATGTAACAAATCCTGGAACGAAATATTTTGAACGAGGAAGAGGGAGAGAATGGTGAAAAGAGAGGGCTGAAAAGTGAGTAGTAGTAGTGTAGCGGCATATTTTAAGTATTTTTTTATAAAGAGCTTTAGATGAATTCCTGGGTGTGTTTGAATATCTATGACACGAATTGTCAACGTGGCACGTGATATCAATGCATTAACGGAAGTGTTTTTCTTTTCCGAGGAGTGAAAGTGGCCAGAAATAGCCACGGAAATGTTACAATCTATGCTTAGAGATCAATAATCGTTCCCAGCAGTGCCCCCTACCGCTGCACCGAAACCACCCTCTCTGTTGCAAGGTAAGCCCCGCAACAAAATGTTGCAATCCAAAGTCATAAAAAGGCCGCATTAGGAGACAAACTAAGAGTGCGACGGAGTGGTGGGGTAGAGGGAATGAGGCAAGCATAAATAACAAACAGACGCAGCAAATAAATAACAAGATGAGTGAGGCAGAGTCAGAGCCAGAGCCAGTAGGGGGGAGAGGTAGGTGGCAGCAACGTCACCATTGTTGCGCCAAATGGGGGAGTGCTGGCTCTGGGTCTTAGCTTACCACTTAAGTCGGTGGCATTTGCAGCCCGGCGGGCGACAAATTAACACACAGCCTGAAGGGCAACAACAGGAAGCGGTTGCTGTTGTTGCTGCTGCTGCTGCTGTTGCCAGAGCACCCAAAGCAGCGAAGATGAGCCCAACAGTTGATCTATTTAAAGAGCAGACAGAGTAGAGGGCGAGTGAGCCCCTCTGCACCGTAAAGTACATGTGAAATGTGTGGAGTAAGGGAGGGTGTGGGCAAACGATCAACTAGGGCCCCCCCTAGAAGGCGCAACGAGCCAAACAGCTTGCCATGTCGCACCTTTATTAATTGCAGCCGACGATGAGAAGGCAGCGGTAGCAGCAGACGCGCCCAGACGAGCATTTGACATGTCCAGGAGACGAGGAGAGGAAGAGCGCTCGACACAAACAACTGACAGCAACTGGTGGGGTGCTGGCAGCGGTGGTGCTGCTATTTTTGGGGCATGCCGCTCAGTCGCGACGGACGCGTTGACATAGGCTGGAGAAATTCTTTGTATACAGTATATATATGGTATGGTATATCTTTGGGCTATTTGAGGGCCCTGGCAACACAAACTCACAGCGCAGATTCCGATGCGGATTCAGAGTAACAGCTATAGCCAGGGAGTGCAGCAGTATACGGATTCGGATGCAGATTCCAGACACATCAGGCATCAGACAGCTGACGCCATGCACACAGACAAGGGACAAGGCCCACAAAGCACAAGTCCATGGGTCTGTCCGCACGGGTCCAAAGTCCCCCCGGTACAAAGTCTTATGCGCTGCATGTAATGAAAGCAAATAAATGTGCTGTACCAGCCTATAAACATATATATGCCTATCTATAGCGATACTATATAGTTAAAAATGTACATTTTTATTTATATATAAATATATTCATATATATATATATATATATATTGCGATACTTCCATGTCTGCCCTGACAACCCATGGCATCCAAGTCTACGTTTGCATCTTTGTCTGGGTGATTGCACTCGCCAGACTGAGCAAAATGTACATTCTCTGCTGTCGTATAATGCCAGACCTAGCAACAATAACAGCGTCTACCCAAACACGGGCCCAACCCTGCCTGGCTACAACCGATTAATGGTTGACATAAGCGCTGCTATATAGTCGGTTTCATCATTCTGTAATATGGCCCCACATGGTGTATATCAAAAGTGCTAAGTGCAATATCATTCAGTAAAATATAATACTTTTACATGGAGCAACTTATGGAGATCTTGAAAAAAGATAGAGAGAGAAGCAGAGAGCGATTTCATGATGTTGTTTGAAGAGAACTTTAGATTTACCAACCCAATATAAAATTCTCTCTTCTGTTTTTTTTCGAGAAGTTACATTGATTTTAAATCAAGACATTCGAGTGTGTGAGTGTGCGAATTTTAGGCTTACTGGTAAAAATAAAATGTACTAAATAAGCTATCTGGTTAAAATACAATTTTATGCATATACCAATCCAAGCCGCACTGTTTGAAGTTGCCTAAAAACCGCCCGCTGTTTCTGTAACAATTGAATTAAACCGAAGTTTGAATCATGATCATATTATATTGGGCATGTGTATACACTTGGAACTGCCAGTAATGTACTGTAGGAATTTCATCATGATAGCAACACAAATGTGAAAGTCGATCAATTAAAAAGTGTTTACGTAGTATACATTAGAACTTCATAGGCGCCATCAAACGTCAGTTCGAGCTACCTGAGTGTTACGGTTGCTGTGATCAGACCTTATAAAAGAGAACCGTGTAAGTGTAACTATAGGATCAACAAGGATGGCTCGATGTCAAGACAGAAGAGGTGGACGCAGGGTGCAGGGAATAGGATGTTGGTGGGGCGCCGTGGACAGTGACAGATGAGCAAAGTGTTTTGTCGGCCGCATTGGATGTTGGCTATCGACCTGCTCTACTTAAGAGACCATTCATATCTTCAGCTATATCTTTATCATATCACAGCAAGCGTAAGTATCACAAATTATCGCTATCAATTAGGGTTAGGATGGCAGCTGCAACTGTCACTTGCTACTTGTGGCAAATGCTAATAGCAATGACTTATGATTTATTTTAGTTTTAGTAAGAACGCCCACCTACTTAACCATACACACACACACACACAAATGCATTCCCACTTTTAGTTGGGTTATAATTTCTAGGGTTTTGGTGGGCGAGTACGTTGCATGCAAAACATGAAAATCAAATATCCTTTGGCACACAAAACACTTTTTGGCAATTAAGGGCTAGGCCTGGCTAGCACTTCACTTGCTGATGGATGCACTTAGGAGGCGTGGCACCAAGTCAAGCCGTACTGAGAGACCAACGTCCACTTGAGGATTGTGACTAATTTAATGGGCGCCAAAAAAAAAAAACGAAAAAAAAATCGAGGTTCACTCAAAAAAATGTGTTTTATGTAAATCACATTTTGTGTGCTCGAATTGCACTTGTGTCCTTTAAGATGCTCGTAAAGTGCAGCAGACTGTCCACTCATAGTGATACTCACACTCGCCCTTGCTATTCTATTCATATGCGTATTCGTTTCTGTATTCGTATTCGCATTAGGCACTTGACTTGGATTTTTTCAATTTGAATTTTGAGTTGTCAGTTTGGAAAACGTTTTGGGGTTTTTTCTGCTCGTATTTCAGCGCCGGAAAAGGATAATGACAGGCGTTACTTATATATCAGACAAAAGATCGTTGCGATTGAGACTTGTGCCTCTTCCATCTCTCTCACTCTCTTGTTCCCTCTCCGTCATTCTATGTCGATTCTTGTAATTTGATTCACAACTTTGTTGGCAGCGCTTGGGTATTGAGCCTTGAGGCTTGAGCCTTGAGCCTTGAGCCTTGCTCGACTTTCCTTTGAATACGGCGCCGCATTAGACGAACACCCGCTCTTATTCTACCCTCTCCCTTTTTCTTCCCTCCCTCTCTAGTTCGCTCTCATTCTATCGCTTGTTTATTTATTTATTTATTTTTTTTTTTTGGTTGTTTTGTCAACATTTGTTTGTCATAAGCGCGTGTTTCTTTTTTGAAGTTGTCTACGGTTACGCACGGGTTTTCCATTGAAAGTTTCAGTTCCATATAAAATGTGACCAAAAAAAAGAAATATGTATATATGAAAATATGAAACGTCTGTAAGTCTGTGTACGAAAATGTCAGTCTTCCGTCTATAGGAAATGCACTGCCATCAAATACGCTTAACATTGTCCGACTCTCTTGGACAACTTGTGTGGCTTTTCTCACACATTTTTCATGCTAAACCCAAGCACATACACATACATCCATCCATACATCTACATCTACATATATTCATCCAATCCAATTCAATATATAGAGTTGAGTTGAGTTGAAGTCTTGAATGAGCTGAGTAGATGCAAAGACTACACTGAAATCTGGGCAACTCTATTTGGATTTTGGACTGTTTCCACTGTAACGTTGTGTGTGGTTCACTTTATTGGCTTAGCGCACCCGCTGGGCGGCCCTTCATTTGTCATGGGCTGCATCCGTTGCGCTGTGGTTGCTCTGTGGTTGTTGCTCTTGTTGTTGCTCTTATTGTTGTTGTTGTTGCATAATGAATTTGTTTTACCCAAATTGAGGCAAAAACCAAATACAATATAAGAGAGGAACAGAAAAGAAAAAACCACCGTGTCTCAGTTTTCATTTCGTTTCTTTTATTTAGTATTTTTCATTTCATTTATTTTTGATGGCAACACCGCATGTGGTGTCGGAGCCGGTGCCGGTGCCAGTGTCGGTGTCGGTGTCGGTGTCGGGCATCAGGCGTCAGCTATTGGAATTTTCTTTGGATTTTCATTAATGCGAGCCGTGGAAACTGAAGAGGCCACGTAATTGATTTGTGCCCCATGCCTTATCCCAAATAAACAAATTGGCTCGGGTTTTAGCTCTGGATATCTGCAGTATTATGCACTTTTACAGAGATTTAAGACAACTAGAAGAGAATGATGTAGAATTGAGGAGCTTGTTTCTTGCAGTGTTCCGTGGGAAATTTTAATGGTATATAGATGTATGTATACGGAAACTTATGGAGATAATCAAAATAATATGAAAACTATATATTTGTTAGATATTTACAATTAAATTTAAATTAAATTTATAATTTTTGAGATTTTAGCAGCACTCAATAAGATGCATATACTGTAATACATTTTGAGAAATATAATTAAATAGAGAGAGAAATATAATTAAAATATTAATTATTTTGATCATAGAAGCAATATGAATTTTTAGAACTTAATAACATTCAAATACTATAATACATACAGGGAAATATAATTAATAATTAGATCATACCAGCATTAAGACTTTTTCGAAAAGCCTCCCAGTAAATCATTTTAAAAACTGAAGGTCATACGAGTGTGAATATTATAACTAAGGCTGAAATCAGATCAATATTTGACGGCTTTACCGCGAAATGTTGATAATTAAAGAGCGTCAAATCGATCATTATCATCATCGAAATGCGACGACATCGCCAGCGCCGCAAAACGCCCTCAAAAAAAAAAAAATTGAAAAAAATGTGAAAAATAAATAATAATAATAAAAACAATAACAAAAACTATAGCACAAACATAAAAAATGAAGAAGCGAGCCAGCATATATTTAAAACAATAGGAAAAAAAATGAAATAAAAAAAATATGTGAATTGGAAAAAAGTGAACAGCTGAAAACGATGTGCTCCAAGTTTGTGGGCAGCTAATTTGGAGCGCTGATTTGGTCATTTGACTGTTTTTTATTGTATTTCTTTTTTATTATGGCTATATGCCTGCCTCAATTCTGTTGCCTTGTGTGCAAATTAAGTTTTATTAATTTAATTTTTTAACGAGCTCTGATCGGCTCAGAGATTTATGCCCCCAGACTATGTTGATCATAATGCCGGTTTATGTTCGGACGTCGACATCGGCATCAGCATCAACATCAGCATCAGCATCTGTATCGGCGTCTGCGTCGGCGTCGGCGTTTGACTGCCCCAAATTTATTGAGACATTTTTCTCTCTTTTTTTTTAAGTTTTTTGGTATTTTGTGTGATTTTGATTTCTACGGTCGTCCGGCACCTATTTATTTCGAATTTCATTCGTAGAAGGCTTCGTAATGATCGCTGATGAGGTGTTTATGAGCATGGTCAGTCATTTTGCATTAGTCATGCCCATTGTGGCGTCTCCATGGGGGCGTACACTGTATCGGTTGCGCCGGTTGCCCCGGCAGTACGGCTGCTGCCGGTTGTCGGCCTTTTCTTTGTTTTCAATTTTTGTTTCAGTTTTTTTTTTTTTTAGCCTGGCTATCTATGGCAGTCATTAGTGCCGGGGAAACCGCTGTGATTTGCCACGCCTCAAGGCAAATGAAATCGAAAACATTAGAAACTCAAAGCAGCGTACCAAAAACCGAAGTTAAAACTCAAAACTAAATCAAATCTGAGTTACTAAACTGGGTCTAGGGAATCGCAAAACCATTTTCATTCTAATCATTTCATATGGTATGTTATGTTATGTAAACAATTTGACTTCATAGGGTTAAAACCAATTTAAGCTCCATTGCAATCTCGAGATAGCAACACACTTCAATAGATTCGCATACAGGCTTTGAATAATTGTATTGTTCTATCTCTGATTACATTGAGCCTGTAGGCTTCAGATGCATCGTTTAACCGCATGACTAGTTCAATTGATTCAACTCAATTCCTACTATTGATGGAATAGGAATAATAAGAATAATAGGGTATTGTTCAAAAACAGAATAGTATGTGCAAGACATTGTGATGATTGCCTCAACCTTGATAAAAGCGATTAGGGAGCCTTCAATGTAAATGTCAATTTTTACTGAAATTTACATAATCTGATCAATTGAAATCCTTATTATACTTTTTGTAAATCCCTATTAAACGTTTTAAATCAATATATATTAAACATTATTACATATATATATATATATTTTTTTTAAATATTTAATTCGATATACTAAAACTTCTTTATCTAAATCGTTAAATTCGATATTCAGCTGAAGAAGTTAAGGGGTTCATTAGAGCGGCAATGTACTCTACTGAAAAGCCTAAAGGGCATACATAGCTCGGTGTGAGTAATGGCCTTTAACCTATTTGAAAAGTGCAAATATGAAACACTTAGCGTCTACTCCTGCCATCGGCACGCGTTTCTCAACTTCCTGTCACCGTCACCGTCACCGTCACCGACACCGACTCCCTCTCTGTTTCCATGGACATCAGGCCACTCATTCAACGTTTCACATCCTTTGGGTTTGCCGCGGTGTGCGGAAATCAAACAATGCCATTAGGCTAATAATTGCTGGTCGTTATAGTTGTAATTGTGGCCATTGGACCATTGGGCCGTGGCACACAAAATGTATTAATTAAGCTATTTATCTAAACTAATGCGAGCATTTAGTAGCCAAGACAGAAGCAAATTGCACTCATTAGCCAACTTGCAACTGAGACAGACACTCTAGACTGACCCCACCCCCATTCCTCCCTCTCTCTCTCTCTCTCTCTCTCTCTCTCTCTCTCCTTCTCTCTGTCTCTCCCTCTCCATCTCTTTCCCTCTTTCTCTGGATGTTTATCGCTGCCTTTCCATCTGGCTATGCTCCATGCTCTCTGCCAGTATGCCCACAGCTTCGATGAGCCAATCGTTTTTCTTCAGCCCTGGGCTAAGATAATTGCGTTGGATAAATAGATACGTTCGTCGCATCGTCCACAGTTTGATTCTAGAGCTGCTGGCCATCACATTGCCACTACCCGGCTCCCACTGCCCACCGTGCACCTTCTATCTGTAGCTACTGGCTGTGTGACAGGCCGTTGAGGAATGTTAGAACCAATTGAAGATATCGTCACTTCAATGCGATCAGTCTCGACCCAACGGTCAAGCGCTACATCATCATTAAATGCTTCGACAGGCAGCAGTTGGTTGGGGCCGCTTGCACCGGCTCTCAACAGGGACTGGGTCTGAAACTCAGACTGAGATTTAGAGCGGGAATGGAACTGAGCAATAGCAACAGCAACAGCAGCTTATCGTCTGCCGCATCATTAGCTTGATTATGATTATCAATGAGGCACATCGAAGACTCTGCCGCCGTATAGCTTTGCCGTTGTGCCGCATTTATAACAGAAAGAGAAAGACGTGGACAGAGTGAAAAAAGAGCAGCTCGAGGCACTGCTATATCCAACTGCTGATGAACAATGACAGCAGCTGAAAATTGAAGTGAAACAATTGATTAATCGTATTCCATTTCAATATTAAAAGTCATTTGATTTCGACAAGCAAAGAACTTAATATAGCTTTAGGTTTTAGTAGTAAAATTAATACCAAATTATTTTAGTTAGTTCAATCATTATAGTGAAAACTTTAAGATATTTAAACTTTAAAGTATATTTTTTAATGATGTTATACTGCAGATATATATAAAATGCTGAGGATTAATTTCACCGAATTTTCATTGTTTCACATTAGACATAATTTAAATCTTATATAGATCTACCAAACTCATTTTAAATTTATTCCCACAATCAAGTTATAATTTCGACCAGTGTCATTATCTTTTTGCTTGTGATTATACATATAGTCCCAATGATTCCAATTAGTTATTGCAGCGCTTTATACTTGATATTTCAACGTACTGAAAGTCAAAGACTTTTTCATTTCGAAGAAGCATTCAAAGCTCATTAATGCCACTTGGACTTTTTGGGCTATATACACTCATCTTCTGCTATACGGTCTGGTCTGTCTTTGTTGTTTGTTGTATTATACTTTAAAGATCTTTTGGATCGATAAAGGGCAGTCTTTCGAGCTCTGTCAGCGTGACAAATTGTTAGTGCTGCGATTGTTTTTCTTTTACTTTTTTTTTTTTTGGCGTTTTCGGTTTGTTTGTCTCTTTGTTGTTGTTTATTTTGTATTTTTATTTTATTTAATTTTTTTTTTTTTTTGTTGCCCGCTAATGAATATGATTAGCATAATGAGTTGTGCGGGCAAAGCAGATTGATGCAAGTAGCTAAAGCTGCCAGGTGTACCGCAAATATATACCTGTTTACATATACATATACATACGACCATCTATACACATATACATGAACATATATGGATATGTATATACACATACATTTACATACTATATATACATACTATAATATATATCTCAGGTTGGTTTTATTTGAATGTACGGGTCGCATTCGTGCACTTATACGTAATCATAATCGTAATAAAAGGCCACATATGTGACTGTGGCGAGCGTCGGGGGCAGAGGCAGGAAGACTTGCCACATGCGGCAGATATAAGCAAATGTACTCATATATATTAACAAAACACCGTGCGCAGTTACGTCTGCACATTCCTGAAATTTCGACTCGAACTCAAATTCAAATTCAAATTGAAACCAAAAACCTACAAGAAAAGGAACATCATCATCGAGGGCAGCCTACTCCCATTCTATCTATGCTTCAGTCTATTTCAACTAACCTCCCCCCCCTCTCACGCTCTCTCTGTTCCTCTCTCTCTCTCTCTCTTTTTATTGCTGACTGTCTCTCTTTTTTTCCCTCTTCTTCTCTCTTTCTCTCTTTCAATTACTTTTTGACTCCTTTAGGCCAAACTAAAAAATCTTGATATCAAACCCAGTCGTGGAACCTTCTATATATATATTATATAAATAAAATAAACTAAGTATATACCAACTCAGACAGCGCCGCTCCGCAACAGTCTATGACGTGGGGACAAGGATAAACAGAATAAAAAGAAGCATTTGCCACAGTTGTCAATTTCCAATGAAGGGATTCAACTCTAAGAGAAATTATAAGTTCATTAAGAGAAATTATTATTTCATAGACTATAAAGAAGTTATGTGTAGCTTAACTTTCAGATCGTATGTCTAACAGTTCTATGTAGAAAATTCGTACCACCCCATATCAATTGAGTTCTACAGCATTGCCAACCCGGAAAGGTCTCTAAAGAATACAGATCTTCGGTGCCCTGGACCAATTGAGGCGCCACATGTTGCTGTCTATGGTACTACGCTTGAAGCTAGTACTGACGTTGATATTGTGCTACGGCAGTGTGTGCGTGTGTGCAAGTGCTTGTGGCTCTTAGGGCAATCGGGCGACTAATAGCCCCAATAGGAGCGATGCTATGAGCAGCCGACATGGTATCTGTGGCACGAGCAAGCGAGTGGCAGTAATAGCGGGAAATATGCCATATCGAAATGTATAGCGCCTTTTTATCGTTTGGCAACTTTGTAAACTAAGTCACTTGGCAGGCACTCAGCCACGCCCACCGCCCCAGCCGTCATGTACCCAACGCCCTACGCCTAAACACAGCACTGGAGGCTTCATGTAATTTTTCAAAAACATAAAAGTTGGCTGTGCCTCAACCTATGCCTGCCCCACGTATCAAGTTTGGGAATAAGTGGGTGGGTGGGTAAGCATTGTGGAACAGTGGGTGGTGGGGTGGTTGGGTGGTTTGGTGGTACCACTCGTGCCGTTTGGGGGTATGAGACGTCGAGCATGTATATCTAAAGCAACCACAGATTGTATGCTCCTGCATATTGTATTTGTATTTTTTTGATTTTAATGCGGCATTTTGTGGCAAGGTGTATATAGCTATCTCCATCCCGCTCCAACTAATGCGCCCTCTTAGCCTGCGTATGTGTGTGTGTGTGGGTGTGTGAGAACTCTCGACATTAGCAGCCAACGTAAAAACATTTTATGACATAATTTTGTTGTTGTTCTTTTCTCTGGAAAAGGTGAGCGGGTTCTTTTTTTTTTACACACTCTCGCTTTCTTTCACTTTCATCACCATACCCGCTTTGGAGTCGTCTCGCTCTGGCTCGCATTGTCAAAGACAATATGCTGATGACTTGTGCGGGGACACCACGAACTCTGCCACCGATGACCTTCTACCCCGAAGTCCCCTAACCTGTCAACCTCCAAATCACCCAACCTCCCAAAACACCCAAAACACCTAAACGTACCAACATTCTCCCTTGTCCTACTTATCCCACAGTCAACTGCCCTGGATTTACATACTGTCGTACTGACAGCAGTTACAGGTAAGCAGTGGGTTTTCGAGGACGTAGCGGAGCGGGCATGTGGGAGTGGGATCGGTTTAGAGTACAGCCGGTACCGTAGCCGGCTTGCGACTCATGCGCCTTATTGTGCGTTCCTCGGTGAATTGTAATTACAGGCATGTAACCTAATGACACGCCCCCATGCGCCCACGTATGTACAAGCATAAAGCAGAAGCAACATGTTCTCATTCCCATTCTTGCTACCTATGCCCTTTCCCTTTCCCACTCCCTTTCCCTTTCTCATACTCATTGCCCATTGCTTCAGCAACCGCTACCATTCCCATTCCCATTCCCACTGCCCTTTCCCAAAGCCGCGACAATGCTCCCGTTTCCTTTCGCTTTGTGTAAGTGGCAAATGTTGTTAAAGAAAGCACACAACAAAAACAAATGCCAGTTAAAGGTAGGTCGCACATGATACTGGGGCTTTCATAGGGCACAGGTGAGTCAGGTGTGTCAGCTGAGTAGGCAGTGATGAGCTCTTGGCTTTCGCTAGGCCGCACAATTTATGCCCTAAAAAAAAATTGCTTTTAGCCACGATTAACTATCAAATGCATAAGTTTAAATGGAGAATTTGACGAAAAGTTCAACGTATGAAATACGTGCTTCTATGAAAAAACAAGAGCACTATATAGAAGAAATTTATAGATTCATTAACAAAAATTCCATTAGAAAAATTTCGTCTTTCATAGAGATCAAGATTAATGAATAAATTCCAATTAATAGAGTAAAAGAAAACGAAGCTACTTCTTAGTTATTCTTAACATTAAACTTTATAAATAAGTTTTGTTTTTGTTAAATACAATAACATTTTAATTGATTTTTAATAATACCTTGATATTATGTTAAATACTTCTATAAGAAACTCATCGAACCTATATCCATCAATAATAAGTAGTATTTCTAGAGTTAGATATTTAAAATAAGAAAATATGTATTTTGTTTATTTAGTTGAACAAACATGAATCAATGCCAAGCTGAATATGGTAGACATTTTGCGGATTTATTAAAATTTTAGACTGTAAACAATAAATATTAAAATCCAACCAGTTTCAATAGAACAAGTTACCACATACGGAATTTAAGATATAGAGATATTGAGAAAGAAGGAGACTTTAAATAAATATGATTAATGTGAAATTAATCATGGATTAATTCACATAATTTTGCAAAATGTCAAAGTTAATAAGATTATTGGTGTAGCCGCAACGTTGGGTAAATGCTTCATAACTAGAAATAAGCTTGATGAAACTCAAGATGATGGCTTTGGGTAATTAAAAATAAGAAAAGAAACCGAAATTAGTTTAGATGTTCGCTCATCTTGTTAATAATGACAATGACTGGCATTAATAAACGCATCATTATGTGTATGTGTGTAAGTACACACACATGCTCATTAACGTCCCACAATGAGTGCGTGTGCTCGAGTGAGTGTATGAGTGTGAGTGTGTGAGTGGGTGCGAAAAACGCCTCAAACAGTCGCTCCAATTGCAGGTGTAATATTTCAAGGTGTGCGTGTGAGTATTGAAGAGCGAGTTTGAGTAAACGGGTGCTCGAGTGTGAGTGTACGAGTGTGAGTGAGTGCTACTGTATGCTGTGCTTGCAAATTTATATTTGTGCTTAGCTTAGTGGCAACAACAACAACAACAACAACAACAACAGTAGCTACGAAAAGTTGGCAACTGATGCCGCTTCGGCGCTGCAATAAATAGCCCAGTCGAGTTATGGCTGCTGTTGGTGCCACTGAATGTGGCAAGTATAGCCAACGGTACACACGGCACTGTGGGTGTATTATCTTTGGAATTTATTACCAACAAATGTTATTTCTAGAACGTTACACACTCACTTCCAGGCCCATCCAGGCCCAGCACCAACCAGCCGAAACCTAAGCGAAATGCAAAGGCGAAAGGCAGCGGTTCCCTTCGGCTCAGACTGAGGCATTGGCTTTGGCTTTGGCTTTGGTTTTGGCTTTGGTTTGAGGTGCCTCATCAATGCTTTCGTTAGAGCCTCGAGCCAAGTAAGCAACTAACAGTTTACCGTTTAGACCAGGGCAAGGGCTCAAGCTCATTAAATTCACGAGATTTTCCCAGAATCAGATTCTATATTGTGCAAGTGAAGAGCCACAGCCTGCGGTCGAACTGCTAAAGGTCAAGTAGATTCAAATAAACAATTAAATATAATATGAATATATATAAATATATATACTAACTATTATCCAGTATTAACAGTATATATTATTTACTTGCTTCTCATAGAATTTCATTAAACTTTTCATTTTAATTAATTTGTGACGTTTATAAAATGTCTCGATAAACAGCATCGATTTTTATCGATACTATTATAGAGCTATGACTTAGTTGTGACAATTTCTACAGATTTGATATTTTTAGCATATGAAAGAATTTGATCTTAGTAGGCTTACATTCAAGAGGACTTCAACTTAAATGATTTTGTATTTACAGTCATTCAGAGAGAATATCATTGTTCTGTCTGAACTGAGATTTTAATTTTGTAAATTTTTGAAATTTTATATATTTTAATATCACTTTTGTCGTTTTAAAAACGTGTATTTTGGCCATTAACTATCAAGCCAATCAAGTTCCTGCTATAGAGCACAAGATATTCTGCTGTGATTTAACTTGCGAATAAGTGGATTTCAGAGCGAAAACGAAGCATCGTTCTAGGACGAAAGAAGAAAACAACTGGTGACGAAGGACGAGAATAAGGAATACATCATTATGGAAAGAAGACAGCCAGCTAACAGAAATCAGAGGAAGAAAATGAACAAAGTACCTAAAACAGTGCGTGAATACTTGAAATTAATAGGTTCTAATGGCGAGTTGTCTCCAAACACTTCTCAGGAATCCCAACCTGATAATATGGATGGGTTGCAAGAGGATGTGCCATTCGAATCCAATCAAGGCCAACAAGAAATAATTACATCAAATGAAAATGCATCTCAAACCGAAGAAGGAGATGTGCTCATTGATATGGCTGATAATTCCAGTACGGGGTTCAACACTTCTGACTTGGAACTGTACAATCTAGCCGACTTCCAGTTGAATAGTACAAGCACTATGCAAAATATGGATGTGGAAGTACAGCATGATGGAAATACCAATGATAATATGGTAGAAGATGGTGTTCAAACTAATATGGAATCACTTGTTGAGTTTTTGAATTCCGTATGGATAAGTATTTTGTTAGTCTTAATTGGTCAAATCTGGATACGCCAAGGTGAGGCTCCAACAAAACTGGATGTGGTAAAGTCCTTGCTGTTTGTTATAGTACCGATGCTAATCAGTGGGTATATCATAAACCTTATGATATACAACTTTACAACAAGTCGTGAATTTTGATGATATAGTCAATGGAGTCGGTCGATCAGCTAATTGATTAAATTAATCCGTTTGACTGGAAAACACCATAACTCATTTCCGTTTCCGAATACATAAACCTACACATTTCCGGTTCCTTTTTGGACATGCTGCTGCTGATGATGCTCCTGCTCCACACAGATACATAAACACATACACATACACATACACATACAGATATACATGAGTATAGAATTATGTACACATACATATAAATATTTGGCTCTGGAAGTACGCTGCTGCTGCTGAGGAGTTTAATGGGCTACCATAAAGTTTCTTCATTTGATTTCCATGTCAATTGTCTGGGAAAACGATCAAAATAAAATAATAAAATGCAAGTAAATGAATTGAAATGCAAATAAAATTTTATTAACTCACCCAGGACTGTGGTTACCTCAAACCCATATATCTCCCCCAACCAGGCTCACACCCACTGTTCACATTTTCCAGCTGCTACGGCTCTGCCCTGAGTCTGAGAGGATCCAAAATGGGGTAGGCGGGTAGGTGGGTGGGATGGTGGGTTGGCGGGACGGCGGGATAGCCGGGCGGCTGTACGTTCTGGTGCGGTTTAGGGTGCGTTAAATGTTAACACGAAACACGAAGCGAAGCACAAAGTTTCATTTCGTTTCATTTCGTATCGTGAGGCCCAACGGAAAGCCATTAGGGCGAAGGCGTCATAAAAAATGTTTAATTCATTTAATGAATTTTCATTAAGATACAACGGCAGCACGACAGCACCCAAAACCGAAACGTAACCAAAAATAAACGTACAGATAAAATCTGATATAACAGATATACAACTATATATACCTGCATTATGTATACTTATTTATGCATACATATATATAAGATATACATATACGTGGATCATGTATAATTATGCACATCATTAAGCTGAAGCATCGCCTGAAAATACAAACCATAAAGAACCATAAACAAATTCCTTAAAGCTGTTGCAAAAACAAAAACAAAATAAATAACAACAAAATCCGTAAGCTATAGCAGTTGAGCGATATTTTGATACAGTGTTGAACAACAGTAAAGCGACAGCAGTTGGTCATACTCTGTCGTGTATATAATTACATATTTTTTCTTTTATTAATAAATTAAATGCGAACATAGTATTCGATCCTGGATCAATGTTATCAATAATTCTATTAAGATTAATATTTAATGCACTTAAAAAAAAAATAGGTGAAAAATTAATGAATTGAAATGGCTTCAAAAAATGTGGTTGGTTTCATAGTGTATAAAGCAAATTGTATTCTTCATATGAAAAGTATTGATACAGCGGTGGAATTATGGAACTTTAAACGTATACAAACAAATTTTGAGGCACTGTTAACATTAATGCCAAAAAGTATAATTCGAAAAACAAAAAAACTTGGTAAAAATTTAGTCTCTACAACTGATGGTACATAATCAGCATCATGGGAATCGTTAGATTTGTTATAGAGAGTCGTCGATTATGAACCGTATGGTATAGTAAGTACCAAAAGTATTCTTATTGTTGGTAAAATGTCTTCCCAAAAAAAAAATTATTAGTTACATAAAAAGTGTAGTATAACTTCACAACAAGTGTTGTATGCATACTTTTGAATGACACTGTGTTGTATGCATATATAGGTTCAGCTGGGTGCATACATACAGTACAGTGTGTATAGCATGCATTTGGTAAGTGCCTGAAATACCCGAGATGCTATCGTCAACGTTTTTATCGCTTCCACTTAAAAAGTCGCGCTCTTCTCGCTGATTCTCAACTGGGTGCGCTTCTTTCCCTATATACTATATAGAATATATATATATATAAATTTTTTTTTGACTACTACTCTTTAAATAGAAATCTTACTAGTGCCGCTTGCAACTTGCAACTTGCAATATGAAAGCAGGCAAGTTTCATTTGAATTGCTGCAGCGTTCGAAGCGCGACAGCCCCACAAACCTCCAAGTCCCCTAGAGGAGTTTCCGGCTTCTGGCAGCTGAAAGAAGAAGAAGGAGAAGGAGAAAAAATATCAACAGTTTGGCACGCGCCGTTGCTATTCTTATTATTATATTCTTATAAGTATTTTTATATAGTTTTATTTATTTTTTCCTTGTTTTGTTGCCGTTAGTTGTTCGTATTAAATTTATTCATAGTTTTTTAGTGGGGCATTAGCCAGTGGAATTCGCTTAAAGTGCAGCTCGCTCAATTTCCTGGAACAATTTGCTGCTCGTTGCGCATTAAGCGAAAGGATATACCCAATCCCACTTTTACCCACACACACAGACATACCCAATTCCCCACTGAAAACCCATCGTTGAACAGTTACAACACTGACCCAGGGTCTGGACCCAAGAGCCGTTCCAGCCCTGACAAATATTGACGCCGCAATTCAAAATGCTTGACAAAAGGGCTAAAAGCAGCAAACGAATGCAAAAGAAAATACTAAAAAGCGATGAAGAAATTGAAATAGAAATGGAAAATCAAGCAACAGAAGCTAGGCCATAGGAAAAGCAAGAAAAAATAAACGGTAATACAAAAAAGCAAATACCATGGGCAGAGTGCAACATTGAAGCCAAAAGGAAAGAAGGCTAAAAGGAAAGAAGGCTGGATGGGTAGAGTGAAAGAGTGGGAAAGAGAGAGAGAGAGAGAAAGAGAGAGAGAGAGGGAGAGAGACAGGCAGTCAAGCTGGCATAACAAAAAGGAAAGCAAAGTAGGAAATTATGATATCATCTTTATGACGCCATTATGGTTTTAGCCCGTATCCGTATATATGGTATGTCTGGTGGCCCCTGTCACTCCAACGCCCCTCCCGATAAGTCTCTCCGTCACTCGCTCTCTTTTCCTTTAACTCTTCCGTTCTCTCTTTCTCCCTGTTGCTCCCTCTCCCTCGCTCTCTCTTTCCTCCACTATGTACCTCACCCTTCACTCAACATGCCCTACGCCTAACAGGCCCTACCAAAACCACCCTACCCACACGCATTGCTGCAGCAGACTCTGTCATGGCGAGCTGTTGTAAATGTCAAAGACCGGAAAAGGCAGCACACACCCGTACACACACCCGTACAAGCACAGCCGCACACACACACCCGCACATTCCCACAGTCTGTAGAATGCAACAGTTTTGAGCGGCGCCATGTCAACAACTGTCCTCAGTCTGTCCAAGTCAATGTCTGCGCTTGAGGAATCTGAAAATACATCACATGAGCCCTAGGGTTAAGAGTCAGAGCACAGGGCACCGAAGAAAGCCGGTAAATTCATTCGTACGGAAATTATTAAACTAAATTTAAAGAAATTTATGTTTACTATGTTATCATAAGGTTGTCTTCGTAAAACCTTATATAACTGTTTAATTATACGATCGTCTTGTAATATTCAATAATATGAAATATGAAGAAAACAACTTTTATCAATCTGTAAAATGAAACCAATACTATTTTATTCTCTTTGATTCCATTATTTTATATAATTTTTTCTTTTTATTTATAATAAAAAACAACCGATCATTTATCTCAAGAAGTGCGAGTGAATATCAAAAGAACATGTGTTATGGGGAACCCCAACTCTATGTATAGCACATGCTATACAAATACTATTGAATGTGTAGGATCAGGAAGCCTTTTCCAAGATCGAACAGGAATTAGGATCGTGGGGGATATAGTTTAATTCACTCTGAAAAGTTTGACCAGCCAACACAACCCATTCATTTGAGCTATTTTTACAGACTATCTTTATTCGTATCATAGTTCTTAATGTACAGCTATTTATGGTGAGCTCCACATATGGTGAGTTCAACGATAATACAGTTTCAAGAGAATCAATTCTTAGGCCTAAAGGTATTTACACTAAGGTGCTTAAATATAATTCAAATACAAACTTAAAAATAATAATTCAGGGTAATCTTATCCAACAGAATGCCTATTCCTTTTAGATCTAACATGGAGTCTTTTTACGAATCGAATAGTTTTGCCATATTTTAAACATATGATATGATCTACATTTTTATGTTCATCAAAGGAAATAAATGATTTTAATTGCATGTTTTTTTTTTAGTATTGTACATAGGCATTGAATAAAATAATTATTGAACGTACTAATACAGCTGAACTTTGTACAGAAAGTCTGTCTAATAATTAACAATGATATCGTTATTGAGTTTGCAAATGATGATTTAGTATTTATATGGATATTATTATACAAGTATACCAAAATATAAAAACTAAAATCAAATAAATCAAAAAATAGGAAAAAGAAAGAAAACGTTTGAGCCAGAAATGCCAAAAGAATTTTACAGATATTAATTTAAGCTATATCAATTATGTGAAACGATTAAAAATGAGTGCATAGCAATTGCCACAGAAAATTGATATGAATAAGCGATTATTTAGTTGCATTTGTGTAAAGTTTTGAATATCTGTTTGCAATTGCCATAATTAAATCACAAAATGTATGTATAGCACGGTATATAGACTATATAATCTACATATAGTACTAGACTGATGCTGCTGCTGCTGCAGCTTCAGCATGTGGCATGTGGCATGTGGCATGTGGGGGAAGAGGGTGCTCTGGCTGCTGCTGAGCTGTCAGCATGCTGCAATTTATGCAGGGTGGTAGACCTGGTCTGTCTGTCGGTCTGTTGGTCTTTCCGTCTGCCTGTCTGTCTGTCTGTCTGTCTGTCTGTCCGAATGCCACGCAAAATGGATTAGATGGCAGAAGAAACTGAAAATATATGTGGCACACACTCAACCGAATTGAATATCAATTGAAATATTGCAAATGGATGGCATTTGTTGCCAGTTGCAAATGGCAACTACCAAGTGGCAACTACCATGTGGCAACTACCAAGTGGCAAGTGGCAAGTGGCAAGTGGCAAACAGAAATCGACTGAATCGTTGAATATGGCATTCAGTCTCTCGGTCAGCAGGCGGCATCTTTTAGGCACTCGCATTCAATAAATAGCAAGAAATTACAAATTTTGTATATTATTTTAATTAAGCGAGTGAGTATGTGAATAAATAAGTGATTGAGTGAGTGGGCAAGTGAATAAATGAGTATGTGGGGAAGTAGGTAAGCGAGTGAATGAGTGCGTTTTAGAATGATCCAGTGTGTGAGTGAGAGTAAGTGAATAAAAAAGGTGGTAAAGGAGTGAATGAAGCTGTAAGTAAACGGGTGAGTGAGTGAGTGGGTGAGTGAATGACGAAAGGGCTGAGTGAGTGAATGAAAGAATGAGTGAATAATAAAGAAAATGAGTGAGTGAATGCAAGACTGAGTGAATGAGTGAGAAACTAAGGGAGCGAATGAGTGAGTGGGTTTTAGAATAATGAATAAGTAAATGAATGAGTGATTTCGTGAATGAATAATTAATTAATATACGAGTTAATGACTGAGTGAATGAATGAGTAAGTCAATGAGTGAATTAGTGAGTGAACTTACTCACTTTAGTGAGCGAGAGAACGATAATGTGATTGAGTGAGTAAGTGAATAAATTAAAGAATGAGTGTGTGAGTGAATGAGTAAGTATATCTACTAATGACTGAGTGGTTTAATGAGTGAATGAGTGAATAAATGATTGACAGAATGACAGAATGCAAAAATAAGAAATCGCACAAGTTCTTAATTCAATTATCTTAATAATCCAACAAGTTCAAATGAGTGAATGAACAATTGATCGAACGTTTAATTGAGCTAAACTACAAGTAAAAAAATATCCAACAGTAGGGACTGGCCCGACAGTAGGTACCCTGTGTTTCGTTTTTTGGGGCAGTATGGTATTTTCGGAACAGAATAGTATTTTTGGGGAAGTATAGTACTTTTGAAGTTGAATAGTATTTCTGGTGTGATATGGATTTTCGGAGCTGTATAGTATTTTCGGTGCTGCATAGTTTTATCGATT
>JBANCZ010000300.1:0-42758 GCA_037040025.1 Sphaerogastrella javana | reverse complement strand
GTAAATTTGAAACTTTTTCCATAGGAATAACATTAAATTTCGTGAATTTGAGAATTAAAATTTCGCCAAATTTTCATTTTAAAAAGTTATAAATTTGGCGATTTTTCTTTTTTTCGTCGACACCGATAACTACTGACAAAACAAAATTACGGTTATTTGTTCACAATTCTTTACTCTCATTGCTTTCGCTCAAACTTTGCGCTTCATCACTGATATTTGTGCAGTGTTGAGACCAACACCACTGATAAATTGTATGGAATGAACAACACCGCGAAATTTTCATTTGATCTTTCGTCGCTTATGATAAGAGTCAAACGATTAAAACATATAGCAAAAGCGGAGCAGCAACAACAACGATAAATTACGTGACGGTCTAAACACTGCAAAATTTTCATTCGGTAATCTGTCGCTTATGATGAGCGTGAAATGATCAAAGCACATACCGTGAGCGGTGCAGCAACAATACCAAAAAATTTCGTGACGGTCGCTTCACCGAAAGTTTTCTCTTATGCATTAGTCGCTCATGATGAGCGTAAAATCATCAAAGCACATACCGTGAGCGGTGCAGCAACAATACCAATAAATTGCGTGACCGTCGCTACACCGAAAAGTTTTCTCTCCTGCATTAGTCGCTTATGATAATAGTGAAATCGTCAAAGCACATACCGTGAGCGGTGCAGCAACAATACCGAAAAATTTCGTGATGCTCACTTCACGGAAAGTTTTCTCTCGGTCGTTAGTCGCTCTTGATGAGCGTGAAATTATAGAAGCACATACCATGAGCGGTGCAGCAACAATACCGATAAATTGCGTAACGGTCACTTCACCGAAAAGTTTTCTCTCGGTCGTTCGTCGCTGATGATTAGCGTGAAATGATCGAAGCACATACCGTGAGCGGTGCTGCAGCAATACCGATAAATTTCGTGACGGACTTTTCACGTAAAGCTTTCTCTCGGTCATTAGTCGTTTATTCTGAGTGTGAAATAATCAAAGCACATACCGTGAGCAGTGCAGCAACCATACCAATAAAATTCGTGACGGTTACTTCACCGAAAAGTTTTCTCTCGGTCGTTCGTCGCTGATGATTAGCGTGAAATAATCAAAGCACATACCGTGAGCGGTGCAGCAACCATACGGATAAAATTCGTGACGGTCACTTCACCGAAAGTTTTCTTTCGGTCGTTAGTCGCTGATGATTAGCGTAAAATGATCGAAGCACATACCGTGAGCGGTGCAGCAACAATACCGATAAAATGCGTGACCGTCGCTACACTGAAAAGTTTTCTTTCGGTCGTTAGTCGCTCATGATGAGCGTGAAATGATCGAAGCACATACCGTGAGCGGTGCAGCAACAATACCGATAAATTGCGTGACGGTCACTTCACCGAAAAGTTTTCTCTCGGTCTTTAGTCGCTCATGATTAGCGTCAAATGTTCGAAGCACATACCGTGACCAGTGCTGCAACAACACCAATAAATTGCGTAACGCTAAGTATACCGAAAAGTTTTCTCTCGGTCGTTAGTCGCAATGGATGAGCGTAAAACGATCGAAGCACATACCGTGAGCGGTGCAGCAACCATACCGATAAATTGCGTGACAGTCACCTCACCGTAAGTTTTCTCTCGGTCTTTAGTCGCTCATGATTAGCGTGAAATGATCGAAGCACATACCGTGACCAGTGCTGCAACAACACCGATAAATTGCGTAACGCTAAGTATACCGAAAAGTTTTCTCTCGGTCGTTTGTCGCTCATGACGAGCGTGAAATGATCGAAGCACATACCGTTAGCGGTGCAGCAACAATACCGATAAATTGCGTGACCGTCGCTACACCGAAAAGTTTTCTCTCGGTCATTAGTCGCTCATAATGAGCGTGAAACGATCGAAGCACATACCGTGAGCGGTGCAGCAACAATACTGATGAATTGTATAACGGTCGTTACACCGCGATTAGTGATAAGCGGTGTTTTCTTCAAAATATCTTGACTTTAAAATTTTTAAAATTTTTGAATTTTTTTTAAAAATTTTTTTCAAATTTTCATTTTAAAAATTTGTAAATTTGAAACTTTTTCCATAGGAATAACATTAAATTTCGTGAATTTGAGAATTAAAATTTCGCCAAATTTTCATTTTAAAAAGTTATAAATTTGGCGATTTTTCTTTTTTTTGTCGACACCGATAACTACTGACAAAACAAAATTACGGTTATTTGTTCACAATTCTTTACTCTCATTGCTTTCGCTCAAACTTTGCGCTTCATCACTGATATTTGTGCAGTGTTGAGACCAATACCACTGATAAATTGTATGGAATGAACAGCACCGCAAAATTTTCATTTGATCTTTTGTCGCTTATAATAAGAGTCAAACGATTAAAACATATAGCAAAAGCGGTGCAGCAACAACAACGATAAATTACGTGACGGTCCAAACACTGCAAAATTTTCATTCGGTAATCTGTCGCTGATGATGAGCGTGAAATGATTAAAGAACATACTGTGAGCGGTGCAGCAACAATACCGATAAATTTCGTGAGGGTCTTTTCACGGAAAGCTTTCTCTCGGTCGTTAGTCGCTGTTGATAAACGTGAAATGATCGAAGCACATACCGTGAGCGGTGCAGCAACAATACCGATAAATTGCGTAACGCTAACGTTAGCGAAAAGTTTTCTCTCGGTCGTAAGTCACTCAAAATGAGCGTGAAATGATCAAAGCACATACTGTAAGCGGTGCAGCAACAATACCGATAAATTGCGTGACGGTCACTTCACTGAAAAGTTTTCTCTCGGTCGTTTGTTGCTCATTATGAGCGTGAAATGTTCGAAGCACATACCGTGACCGATGCTGCAACAACACCGATAAATTGCGTAACGCAAAGTATACCGAAAAGTTTACTCTCGGTCGTTAGTCGCAAAGGATGAGCGTGAAACGATTGAAGCACATACCGTGAGCGGTGCAGCAACCATACCGATAAATTTCGTGAGGGTCTTTTCACGGAAAGCTTTCTCTCGGTCGTTAGTCGCTGATGATGAGCGTGAAATGATCGAAGCACATACCGTGAGCGGTGCAGCAACAATACCGATGAATTGTATAACGGTCGTTACACCGCGATTGGTGATAAGCGGTGTTTTCTTCAAAATATCTTGACTTTAAAATTTTTAAAATTTTTTTCAAATTTTCATTTTAAAAATTCGTAAATTTGAAACTTTTTCCATAGGAATAACATTAAATTTCGTGAATTTGAGAATTAAAATTTCGCCAAATTTTCATTTTAAAAAGTTATGAATTTGCCGATTTTTCTTTTTTCGTCGACACCGATAACTACTGACAAAACAAAATTACGGTTATTTGTTCATAGTTGTTTACTCGTTCTGCGTTTGCTAAAACATTGCACTTCATAACTGAGTTTTGTGCAGTGTAGAGACCAGAAGTAACACCGAGAATATATTTTCGGTGACGAAAAGCAAATTGTTACTCGGTCAGTATTCCGCTTGTAAAAATGAAATTTTGAAAGTTTTTGTTGACAACGAGTGAAGCACAAAGCAATATTTGACTGCAGGAAAAGGCTTACTCGAAGAAATTTTTATTTAGTTATTAGCTATGTGGTCAAGTACATTCTGTTATCTTTTTTTTGCAAGCCTATTTTCATTATTCATATTTTTCGCTGTCATCAACGAAAGTGCAACACTTGGAAACACTGCGCAACTTATTACGCCCATTCACCATAAGTTGCACATGAAAACGTACATAGCTAGAAGCAAAAAACAAAATTGTGTAACAGAGAATCCTGTATGTATAAGCGATGTAGACTGCAGACATCAGTGTGTTGACAGTAATATCGTGCGTTGTCTCGGAAACCGTTGTCAATACTATGCTCAGTCTGTTCAAAAGAACAGCAGCAATAAGCCTCTCATCAGGTGTCTCAAAAAATTTGGTTGTCTTGAAGTTGCGAAAAGAAACGCGAACGAATTTATTCCAATTCACTTGCAGCCACTTGTAAACCCCATGCAAGATTTGCTAAACCCGGTCACGTTTAAGAACGCATCACTAAAACCAGGATACGATTTTGCATCATCGCTTCAGCAGACTGACTGCGTCATATGTAAAGATAAATACGTCAAAATCAAAATTGGAGATGTTCCTTATTGTTTCAGTGAAAATGATCCCCTCGTTCGCTCTGCGCTGAACGCCTCACTGCACGGTATCTGAACATCATTATTTTCTTGTGTTCACTGAGGTTCTGTGAACAATGTAAAAATAAAGTGCAATTACAACGACAAGAGAACAGCAGAGCCACAGCGCGAAAGCAAATTTCCTTTTCACAATTGTAGCGTATATATGTTTTTGCAGAAAAGCAGCTGCTGCGGCGCTGGCGACCAGCCAAATTATTGGAGCAATATTGAGTCCTTGGACCACATCATCTACCGCTTCCTTCACAACTTTTACCGCATTTCGTTTAATTTCACGAGAAGCGACTGCTAGTGCTTCAGAGACCGTTATAGTGTCACATCTCATCTTTGCTCTCACCGGAAACTCAGAAAGAATTTGAGCGTACATTTTGTTGGGAAGCATCTGTGAAAGCCGAGACGTGGGACCAAGGCTTGTCCAGCCACCGCATTTATCGTACTTTTCAAAGTTATCACAAACGTGCATGTGTTTGACGCTCAACGCAGAGAGAATTGCGTGATTCATAGGATGATCTACGTCACCAGATTTGTTTTCGAATCCACAAGAATAAGGCCCTTTTATTCTCGAGTTCACAATTTTGTCTTCGCTCGATCGGTATAGTAGTCGAGGACCGCTCATGTTCTCAATATACTTGTGAACCCATTCGGTGAGAGAGGCTGCAGCATATCCAGCAATAGCAACAGTTCCACCAATTTTAACTGCTCTCCAAGCACCGCGCAACGACGCCAATTTCGGTGATGTTTCTATGAAATGTTTAACCTCAACGGAAGTGGCCGAGTTTAACTTTTGTCGTTCAAATGTTGACAAAAGAACCTCTTCCTCAGCTTGCAGAGCGGATGTTTGCTTTCTTTCAATGATATCTGGTATTTGCTCGCTGACTGCTTTCTTCAGTTGCTCAAAGTACGCAGTATCTAATGACTTTATGTCATTACTAAGAAATTCAACAGAGCCTGTTTCGTGAATTTTTTGCGCAATGCTTGCTGCGTTTTCTGTTCCGAATTTTAGCGTTGTGTTCTCGGCACGAACTATGCTAGCAGCCTCAATAGAAACGTCGTTTGAGAGGCAGGCAGCAAGAGCTTCTCCTGCTCGCGACGCATCTAGAGCGCCGAGTTCGAGCGACTTGAACTCCGAGGAAAGCTCAAGCAGTGGGCGAAGTGCTGACGTCATTTTTACTGATGAGAAAATTTAGTAACGCACACAGTTTTTGCCGTCAAAATAATGATCTTTTCCACAGTGCATCACTTGTTGTTGCCCCCGCTCGCCACACTTTACATACGGAGCAAACAGTGTTAACTTCTGCGAATGAAACAGCTTGTTTAGTGTCTCGACGTCAACAAAGTCAAAGTCGTTGACGTTTTTGTTTGAACATGTCTTGTGAACCGACCGCGCAATGTGCTTTACTCTCTCGTAGTATTTAGACGGGATATTTTCAATATGAACAGTCTGCATGCCGACGCGGTAAATTTTGACTGAAAACAATTTGCCGCTTCCTTCACCGCTTAGTTTGTCAACATGCAACAACTTATCTTTTAGTGAGTTGCTCATTTGAATTGCAAAAAAAAATTTATTTTAAACAAAGATGTTTCAAACATTGAGCACACGCTCAGCTTACAACTGTTTTTTAAGACGTATCAACACTGTAAATAATACCTAAATGAATAAAGATTATATTCCGTCGTCAAGGTACAGTTGTTGAACACTGTTTTGATTTTCGGATTGATTTCTCAGCGTGCCTCTATTTCCACAGAACGGTCTATGCCTCTCGTCATGCTCGTATGTGACGTCTGATGAGAGAGATACTTTGACGTTGTTGAAATCATCTTCATCGAATCCTCGTGTGCAATTCAGCGACAACTCTTCCCCGTGGTTAATGTCCCGAATCGCAACTAAACCTCGGCTCCAGTCAATCACAACGTTTCCGCTCACCCCAGAGTAGGAAAATACTCGTGTTGGTGGTACCGGAAATTTTTCAGTCTTGTCCTTTATTTTCGCCTCGTCGTCTTCTGATTCAATGTCGTCTGAATACTTGTATGGTAGCAAGTTTTGTAAACTTGTCGGTGTCTTGTAAACGGTTGTTGGTGCTTCATTGCGCAAGAAGTCGACAATATACAGCGTTTCCTCCTGATGTGCAGCGCATGTTTTCCTGATCCAACCGCAGTTTACCGGAAACATGTTATCTATAAATTCTTCATGCACACTGGAACTGCTCTTCGCAGTTTGTGCTTCGCACGACACAGGAATATCGAGATTCGCTATAACTGTCAATACTCGACCACTTAGCAGTGGTGATAGAACAACACTAAATGTTGTTAGGTTTTTGACGCCGTCCCCAATTTTTCTGATGTCCAGCAGCTGATTTAGTAGTGGTCTCATTAACCGCTTTGCAAGCTCATCGTGAGACAACGACTTTTGCGAGTACACGTCAAATTCTCGTCTGTACGTGATCTCATACTGACTTTCTTCGCGACCCATTTGCTGCGGATTAATATCAGGAAACTCTTCTCGGCACAGATAGAAGCGCAGAAACATCTTGAACGCGTTCAACTTGTACTCTTGCTCGGAAAACAAAAAGTCGCTGTGAAGCGAAGCTCTTGTTTGGTTCCAGCGCTTCTCCGTAAGTCTGCATGCTCCGTCAAATTTGCGCAAATTATCCAGAAAACGAGTCAACGGTTTTGAGAGTAATAGTGGCAAATTATCGTACGCACTCTTGAAACTTTTAACGTTGTTTTCGAAAGCTTTCTGAAATGAATCTACTCGTTGCCGCACCGCAGCGTCAGCGACCTTGTTCGAAAGCTTCTCAAGAGCCAACGCAAACTGCTCATAACGAGTAAGATGCTGTAATACTCGGTTAACTTCGTGTTGTTTCTCGCGCACTACATCTCTTTTTGGCAGCTGGAAAACGTCGCTGGCGTACTCCGAGAACGGAAGAACGACGTCGCCTTTTCTGAAAACTTGCTGGTCGTTTTTGACGGTACTGAACGCCACAAGCGATGGACCTCTGTTCTCTTCACCTAAACTGTTTGGCCGTCGTCTGAGTTTCTTTTTCTCCTCACAAAGTCCAAAAATTTTCGCTAAGTGATCAACACAGATACTGGGAAACACGATCGACAGGCGCGAATTGCAGTCTTCGAACCGCTTAAACAAACACTGCTCACCAGCGGTGAGATCGTAGTCGTATAGAATACACGCTTTCTTCATTTTTTACTCTTACGTTTCACGTCTGCAAGATCAATAACCGTCCTTAGTTCTCATCATTGCTGTCGCTCACGTCATCGTTGTCAGAGTTGTCTCGCTTTTCCATCTGCATGAGCCTCGACACACTTATACCATCCGCGATATCGTCCGTCTGTTGCTGCTTTGTAAACTCTTTGTTCAAGTACGATTTAATGTAGGAGAAAAATATGGCTGCACCAGCAACGGTCAACTGCGTCTTGGTATTTATCATATCACGCTCAGGGTTGTTGTCGCGAAACTGCGAGACGACGCGATCAGTGTCGTACATTCGAACATTTGTGTGTGCTCTCAAAAAGTTGAACGTATGCTTCACTACTGACTTGTCCAGGTGTTTCGAGAAGATTTCGTCAGAGAGAGCGTTCTCGAAGAGAAACAGGAAAAAGTTTGCCGGTGAGTAGCGAGCACTTATTTGAGAGTTTACGTATTTGTCAATTTTTCGCAGGCTCTCAAAGTCTTGTCGTCGTTTTGCGTCCGAGCAGTGACCGACAAAGTCGTCGTAGACCGACGACAGTTCCGGTGTGTCTTTGAAAAGATCTTTCAGTTTGAACACAATACCAGTGTTGAAAATTGTAAGCTCAATCGATTCCTGCACATGTCGTTGACTGTTTTCCCTGCTTAGAGCGGTCACCGTGTCGTCGTCTGTTTCATCTTCACCGTGCCTGAGAAACGCTGGAATTTGTTCGTCATCAAAAATGTTTCGCAGCGGAGCATTAACTTGCGATCGCGCTGCAAATGGTTGAACACGTTCACTTGCTTCAACGGTTTCTGCTGAAACGCGAAGAGCGTTTTCAGTGGAATCGCTGCGATCGTTTTGTCGACGCAAGCTGCTAAATTTTGCGCTTGTGTCTGTTTCGATGCGATCAACAGTAGGAAGCTGTTGTGCACTAGAAATCATGGAAGGCGCAGTCAACGGAGTATGTAAGTGTCGGTCACATGAGGAAATTGCTTCGCTGGTTTCATCGCGCTCAACAAACGGTTCAACGCTCACGTTACTCGTGCTCTGTGCACTGTGCTGTGTTAACATCGACGAAGTTGCGGACGTGACAATCGGTTGCGATGAGGATGCTATGTTGCTAAACACTTCCTGTGTAGCGCTTTCAAGTTGACGCTGAAAACCGTAATCGTCTTCTGTTTCGACTTGAGCATTCTGCAACTGCTCAAAGTCGATCTGAAAAATGTCACTCTGCTGCAAGGCGTTCATGGAGGCAAAAATTGTTTTTACACTGAGCAAAAAACAAAATACAAAAAAGCATGTGTCTCTTACCGCACGAGCTGCAGACAATCAGTATTCCACAAAGTGATGGTGACTCACACCTCTTTCGAGATGTTTGCAACAATCACGTCACTTCTATGTTCGGGCTTTCCGAGCAAAGCGTTCGCGTGCAGCTCACAGCAACAGACATAGAGAATTACACGCAACCGGATCTTCCACTCGTTTTCAGTGATACGTACGAGCGAACAAGGCTTGTTGCATGCACACCGTGGAAACAGTTCACAAAAGCAGACTTGATTGTGTTCAACATTAACGATGTCATCCTTCCGACGGCAACATACTGTAGCACAACGCTTAGCGTTGCGTATCACGAAATGAGAAAGCGCTTCGCGGTAGCACCAAATTCGACGGCAAGAAAGACAATTTTTTCGAAACCGCTAGACAATTTTTTCGCTGCACTGTTTCATGCAGAGGCGATGCGACCAGGCGAGAAGCGCTTTAATACCTCACCTCACCAGTGCGTTACCTACTCTGTTGATTACAATCGACGCCGATGCGAGCAGCTTGTTGACGTTTACCGATTCTTTCTTGAGCACTTTATGGTCACAACGAACGCGTTTCCCGATGTTGGCGAAGAGTTGAAACACAAGCCTCATTTGACGTGCACTTTTGCACACAGGATGCGCACTTTCAACACGTACCAGATTTACGCAAAAGATTTTCATAGCCGATACAATAAAATAATGACAAATGCATCATCAGGATTGCTTTACAGCGTGATGAATGCTATTGACGTTCCGATTAGCAATGATGACGGAAGAACAAAGTACTTTGTGGGAGAAAATAAGCCAAACGTAAAGTTTGACGAAAACCTTGGTTTTGTGGCAACGCGTAGCATCGTTCACGGTGAAGAACTTGTTCTCGACACAGGAGGATTTATCAGCAAGCAAGACTTTTTCTATCTGAAAGTTGTTCGCACAAATGCAAAATTTGAGAAGAACTTAAAGCGATATCCGTCGTGTTCGAAAGTACAAGACAGCTTTAAAAACGCGCTGTAAAATGAAACTAATTCTTAATATAAAATAACTTGTTTATTAATTTTTATAATTGATACAATTTATGAATTAAATAAATTTTTTTAACGCTAGATACACTTTTCTCCAATCGTGACTCTCTGCAAACAACGCTCGTTTGCATTTAGTAGAGTAGCAATTAAACTGAATTTTCTGTGTTTTGCGTGAAAAGCTTAGCATGGCCGATGGTTTTGAATCTGGGTGAAACATGCATACACAAAACAGTTTCTCTTTGTTTAACGTTTTCAACATATTGGCAACCTTGGCTCGGTATACGTTTGCGCGAAAACCACTGCGTCGTTTGCGTTGCACGATCTTGCTCATCATTTCTATTGGACATGCTGCAATTTTGTTTCTGTCCCACACATTTTCTTCAAACTCGATGTGCCTTGAGTTAAACACCTCCACGTGCCTTTCCGTCAATGTAGCACTGTCTTCTGTTGCCCAAACATATTTGTTTGTTTCCGGAAGCAGAAAAACTGAGTACGGACGCATATGCAGCATCGTGTTACGGTCGGCTGGCGCAAAGTACGCAAAGCCATCGCGACAATTCGATTCTTGTCGACACAAGCACGGTTGCCAAACGTTTGTGAAGAACCACCTCATTTGCTCTTATTTGACGTTCGCTTCCAAGACAAAGAACTTTGAGTAGTAGAGAAATGCTGCGTAGTAATATCGAAGATACGAGTTTGTCTCAACTTTAAGTCTCGCTTTCTGAAACAGTTTTATTTCTTGAAGCGTAACGCTTTTGTCGCCCGCAATGCTTTGCTCATGTTTTCCAATTTCGACGCTGTCCGCGACCGGAAACTCTTCCACTTCAACAAAAGCGATGACGTCAGCATTGCGGTGCTGTTTAAGAAGCTCAGCTAAGAGGCATTCAACAAATCCGTTGTAGAAGCTTGACATAACAGAAGGCGAAATATGTCACACAGCTCAATCCAACTGTTTGGTAAAAATTTATCGTAGCGGATGCGCAAGAATCTTAATTTCAGCGTCGCTGTTTCATTTTTTGTTGACACAACCTCAAACTCGATCACTTGGCCTACCCATTCTCGAACATTGACACCAATTTTCTTTAATGCCGCTATATCGGTTGCACTAGCGCTCGCAACCTCTAACTTGTTTGAGCTGTAAAACTTATGCTTGTAATCGCACAACAAGTCAACAGTCTCCATTGTTTTGTGCTTAAACACAAGATCGCCGACAGCAACAAGAATACCGTCTACGGGTAAATTTCCCGGTGGCGTCATTTGAACAGTTTTGTCTGCTACCAAAATCGGAGACGTGTACCACTGTTGCACTGCCAGAATCGGTACGGTGCTGCCGTACATTTTAATGTTTGAATCATTTAATGCTTGCAATACGTCGGTATCAAAGATAAAATTTAGAATATCGGTGCGCTTCTGATGCTGTAGCTTGTACGAAAACGAGGACACAAAATCAACAGCAATCGCAGTAAAATTATCCTGCAACATTTCTATCACAACGACTATATTGAGCAGTGTTTGTAAGCGAGCCGTGTTCACAATTGATGACGAAAATTTGAAAACAAATCCTCGGCAACAGTGAGTTGGAAATATGTGCATTGCAAGTTCTCGACAGTTGGGAGAGAGCTGAAAAGCGACAAAGTGCTGCACACCGTCCCACTTCCAAGCCCAGCGCTTGCGATGAGACTGCAGCAAGTCTACTTTATACTGAACATCGGGAACGGTGTAGATTTTCGGTCGAGCAAAGTACTCCGCTTGAGGATTGCTTATTGCATCGAGCAGCTTCTCGGAGAGAAACCAAGCGCCGCAAAATGGCTGCAGAGCCTCTAAAAAGTCATTCATCAGAGTAAGGTTAACACCACATGCTGTGTCCGATGTGAGCTCATATTCAACAAATATAGTGTAAAAGTCGGAAACGTTGCTCTCGCGCCATGTTAGACTGCACTTTTGATCGAGCGGATGAAAATACCGGTTAACAGCACATCCCAAAACTCGTCCGCTACACAAACGCTGAACACTACAGCTTAGCGAAGGATACTGAGCTTTGAACTGAGATGGAGACAGTCTCGAAGACTCGAATGAAACGCAAAGTTTTGCAAAGTCAACACTTGGACAGAAGGGCTTGATGACAAAAACGGAAGAAGATTGACGAAGTTTGAAGTCAAGAGATATACCAGCTGCACTGCACAGTGCTCGAAGTTTTAACTCACGATTCGACTTGTCGCAAACAGTTTCCGCAAATTCCACATAGTACTGTACCGATACCGGTAGCGCGTATCGAGAGGCAAAAAATTTTTCAACCTGCCGTCGAAAAACACAATTTTCCACGTATTCCTTGTGTTGTTGAACAAAAATTTGAAGCTCAATTTCTGTGTTGCTCAAGTTGACACTCGTGCTTTCGTTTCCTGCAGAAATGTCGACTGTTTCCTGTGCGCAACTTGACGGAATAGCACGACCATGTTTTACCGCTTCGGAAACTTTATGCTCGAATCTGTCGCTATCCGCATCACGAAATATGAGCGACGTAATCTTTTTCGACACTTTTGAAGGTGTGTTGTTTATTGATTCAATTTTCGTCAGCGACGGATGCACGGATATCATAGTCACACCACTAAAATAAGTAAAAATGTCGAAGATTGAAGCTCAAATATTTCTGCCTGAGCAGTTTTACGTGCCGAAACGAAGAACAGATCTGTCTCAAATTCCAAACACAAAGTCTTTTATGCTCACGACAGCGCACATTATTCTCTCAAATTACGTCATAGACTGTGTTCACGTCTTACAACTTCTTGAGAAAGAAAACGCACAGCTTGATATTGAAAGACTAAAGGATGTGTTCGCTCCTCTCCACAGTCGACCAGCAAAGCGTCTTCAATGCTACATAATGATGGATATTTTTCTTTCCGCACTGTCGACGGTGCTGAGCTATGTTCTTCAAACCGGAAGTATTCGACTGTGCTTGAAGTGCGTCGACAAATGCATTCAGCACGCTGTTAGTAAGAAGCTTGACCCGTTCTCTCTAACAATAAGCCTTGACAAATTTTTGTGCGATTCGAACAGCAAACGTGCGCTGAAGCAGTTTGTAAGCGAGCTTTTACGGCAACAGTTACTGACAAGCACTGAAGACGCAGTTCCGTTTTCTTCGCTACTGACTTGGAAGCAATGCTCAACGACACAGAAGTTATACCATGAACATTGGCACGTTCACTACTGGTTATGGATTCATCAAGTGTTCGCAATGTGCGGTAATGCTGCTCAGCAAGAAAGTGAAGGACAGCTGCAACGACGTTTAATGGAGACCGTGTTTGGTGCTGTTTACGTACCAATCATTCAGCTTCCGTGTGTGCGATGTGCAAACGATGCATTCTTTGGAGCTGTCGATTTAATGTTACGCAATGATGCAGCGCACTTGGTTAACATTAAAAGCGCAGCAAAGTGGAATGAATACAGCCGATTTTTCCACAATCACGTCTCGAATCGAATTTCTTTGCTTCAGACGGCTGCGGAAGAATACGACCTGGAAACGTTTACAAAGCAAGAGTTTCACGAATGTGTACTTCCGTTTCTTACCCAATCTCAACTAAAACAGTTTCTAACGTCTTTCTATGGAACATGCAAGAACCATGAAGCAAGGTCGACGTGATTACTACCGTCACTTAGATATAAAATAAACGACATCAAAAAAAGACATATCCATGTCAACAGTTGTGCTCGTGAAATGTTCATTTACGAGAAAGGCAACATATTCTTGAGCGGTAAAGCAGCGTTAGTTCACACTGTAGGATTAGATCAATGTGCGTGGAGCTTGTCATATTATTTCTGCAACTACTGTGCGATAATTTGTCGCGACATGGTGTCGCCGCTCATTTTTGCTAAAGTTGGCGACGTTCTCATGCATCCACGGCCGTTTATGCGAGATAAATCGTACATTTGTCACCTTGTTGTCGCTAGCTGCTTCGACAAAACTCCGTCGGTTGATGTACTTGCAAAATGCTTTGTTCGTCTCAGAAAGCTGCTCGAACAACACAAGATAGACGAATTTGCGCTCCCTAAAGAATACAGCAGGCTGCACATGGATTGGAATACCGTTCAATATGTGTTGGCTGCTGTTTTTGCTGAAACCAACATTAAAATTTACGTGTATGACGACAAGGAAGTAATTGTCACAAGCGTATAAAAATTTTTTAATGCAATTTTTTAATAAAATAATTGTTACAATGTGTAAAAAATTGTTTCACTCTTTTTTTGAACATTTTAGTGGTCGAAAAAACTGTCTTATGTCTTTGGTAAGTGCACTGCATGCTCTTTTTCGGTGTGCTTCACCAAACATCGCGTTCAAGTCTTTTTTTGAGAACACTGCTTGTAGCAAACGTTCGAGCGGGACCCTGAGTTGTTTTTCGACGTAATACGCGGTGTCTACTCTAATGTTGTTCTCGCTTACAAACACTGGATCTTCAACTTTTTCGAACAAACGCTTACATCCGTTGTCGATCACAATGTATGGCACTCTATCGCCTAATTTCGGTTCAGAACCTGGACAGCGTTGTGCCATTCGCTTGGCTAGCTCCACGTGAGGGAGACGCGCCTTGTAATTAAGTCTTGATAGTTCTTTTGATATTACAAGCTTGTCGTGGTCGACGCGGTTTCCTTTCACACTTTCTGTAACACTTGTCACATACTCGCGTACTGCTTCCAGATTCTTTTCGATAAACAGTTTGTTTAGTACTTCCTTTTGCGTTTCCGTAACCAGCTTACAATTGTCTCTTCGAACAAGTTCAAGTCCTTTGCAGTCTAGTTTGTCGTATTTGTCTGGCGATGTGTACATTAAACCTGCATAGCGTTTCTTGCTGACGAGCACATACGGACAGTACACCTTTTCAAAGTCAAGCTTCACTGGTTCTGTAAACTTCATTGATATCAAATCGGCAGCTTGTCTGCCAACGACCATAGCAGCAGCAATAGAAGCGTCTTTTAAGTGAAAGTCGACCATCACAGAATCAGTATCACCATAAACTACTTCTGCATCCGGAAACGCTCGTTGAATTTCTCGTTGCGTGAACTTAAGCATTTCCTGCCCAATAGACGTAACTGAGCGCGATATTGAGAAGCATGGAAGCATTCCTCTGTGAACACCAGTAAATCCGTAAACAGCGTTCGCCACAATTTTCAAGGCGAGCTGACGTCCATCCAGTATCTGCTTCATGAATTCGTGTTTCTCCGTCTTCAGCAGCTGCTTGACAAACTTTCGTCGCTTTAGAAGCGTTTCCAAAATCTCGGGCAATATTCCTTCGTGAACATGCTTCCTGACAAACAAGTCGTTTGTCGGTGTTCGCAAAAAGTCTGCTCCTTCAACCAGGCCTAAACTGCTGGCTTGCTCCTCGGTGAGCAGTGTGCAAAAGCAGAGATTGTTCGCTATCATAATTGAAGGATAGAGCGAGACAAAATCAAGCGTAACAATTGGTGTTTGGTAGTACGCACGCTTCGGTTCAACAACGTGAGCGCCTGCAAACTCTTGATGCTCCACATCGTGACTTAAACAAGGAACCATAAGCTGACGATCGTGACATACGCGAAGCAGTTTGCTGTAGACGCGAATTTGCTGTCCGCGCGAAACCTCGTTTATCGTTATTCCGGTAACACGAGCCATTTCTACCGTTTTCACCATGACCATTAGCTTTACAAAAAGCTTCAATGGCAGGAGCGCATCTTGCAAGCAATATTTGGCAAGTCGACCGCGCGTAGCAGCGCTCTCCGTGTGCAGTTGTCTGATTTGCGTAAATTTCACGTCTATCTTGCGCTCGCCTAAAAAGTGTTCTGCAACATTGTCAAGCTTGTAAGAGCGCAGTTTGAAATCCTGCAAAATTACAGCCAACATGTCGATGTGAATGCGACCTGCGATGTTTGTGAAAAAGCTTTCTCGCGCTCGTTGCTTCAGGTTCCAAACTCTTTCACGCACAGTTGAAGCTTCGTTCACGTAGCGACCAAAGAAAAGCGCTTCGAGAGCATTAATTTGCTGTGCACGCTTCACAATGTAGGGAAAGTCAAAATTTTGTGTGTTGTATCCGGTGATTATGTCCGGATCGGCAGCGTTCAAAAAGTGTGCCCATGATGTTAGCATTTCGCGCTCGGTTTCAAATTGGAATACATCAGCGTCGTCGAACTCGCATGAACCGAGTGCAAAAACAACTTTGTGTGTTGTGCTGTTGCCGCCGTCATCGGCTACCACGTTGGCGATTGTAATGATGCTGTTCACCTCGGGTTTCGGAAACTCTCCGTTATCTCCGTTCAAACACTCAATATCGAAACTTAGTAAGCGAATATTTGCCACCTCGTCTTTATTCGGCATGTTCAAAATGCTGTTGGCATGAACGTCAATTTCCAAGTCGCATCGAGATTGTTTTCTTGAGCTTCTGCGGTCAAAAACTTTTGATACTTGAACCCAGTCAGCACCGGAAATGCCTTTGTTTACCATGAATTGCATGGTGTACGAAACATCGGCGTCGTAAAGACAGCGAACATTGTACTCTTGTTTAATAATGTCTACCAGTTTTTGGCGATGTGAGTGCACGGAAAGTTTGACGCAAACAACGCGCTTCTTGCTCGAATTTTGAAAATGGTACACACTTTGCTTCTCGACAGAGCAAAGAGAGACAACGCTCTTCTGGTAGATGCTGTCCACACTAGACATGAGCGTTTTCAGTAAACGCTCGTGCTCTTCCTCTGATTGTAGTTCCACGTAAAAGAAGGTTGCAAAATGATGCACATGACAGCAAATTGAGAGTCCGTCTTCCGTGACACCGAAAATGTCAACCACACTCGCACGACCATACTCGAACGACGCAACTCTAGCAGTCACCTCGAGCACCTGAAACACTTGACTGCTTGCTTTTGTTTCACTTAGATTCAAGCTTCTTGATTCATTCACCTCACTACTTGCTATTACTTTACTAACATTCGAGCTTCTTGATTCATGCAACTGACTACTTGCTTTTACTTCACTAACATTCAAGCTTCTTGATTCAAGCTCCTGACTGCTTGCTTTTACTTTAATCAGATTCAAGCTTCTTGAGTACTTTGTGAATGTCATTCTCACGAAAAATAAACTGAAAACAAGTTCAAATAGAAATAGGCTTTTATTTTATTTTTTCATTCATAGCAACAGCACAAGTTTTCGATACTGAAGCGCTTCTACTTCAAGCGCTTGCTTCTCGTCTGCGTTCAAGTTTTCACAACCTGAACGAAAAAGGAAGCATGCGAAGCTTGCAAAAAAGAGCGCAGCATCGAGCAGTTTCTGCTTCTCGACACACGTTAAACCTGCGTCTCTTGACACGTAAATTGAAGAAACGTCTTTTGAAACTACGTTGCGCGTCACAGGATTTACCACTGTGCACCGATCGTACGTGAGCACCATCGGTCGTAGAACGTAGATGCACTGATATTGCATATTTCCTTGTGTAGAAATCTTGTCAGACTCGCGGTCTGCGAGCGCGTCGAAGCTAGCCTGGCAGGAAGCCATGAATTCGCCTGCTCGAAGCCCGGACTTAAAACTCGAATTAATTTCGCGGCGTACCGGATGTTTGTTGTACACAAATTCAAGGAGGCCTAGACCACTGCATGCTTGGTCGAAGTGGTTCCGGTTAAAACGACTAACCGCTCGCGAGTCAATCATTCGACCAAGGCCAACTTGCTTGTCAAGCTGCTCGTACTCGTTCAAGCTGAAGAAGCCTCGCCGACGCGACTGTTCTCTACCCTTCCGCTCGAGTGCACAAAATTTCTTGAAGACGCAGCGAGAATTTCCGGTGATAAGGTACTCTAGTCGTAAATTCGACATGTAACGCTCCCATTCCTTCCCGAGACCGAGTCGAGCGTCAGAGTCAAAGGAAACTTTTATGTCATTTGCGTAACCAATGTTGTACTGCGCGTCATTTAGAAGTCTTACTTCGTATGCTGAGTTGCGAAGCAGACCGCTCATGAGCCGCAGTATGTTGAATGCATCACCGTCGTTGTCGCCGCCGTTAAACTTAAACTGTGACGACGGCATATCGCATGTTGATCTCGATGCATTTGAAACATCTGCATGCCCTCGAGCGTAAGCATTGTTCAGCGCCTGAATCACTGGATACCTTATAGTAAGATAGTCTTTGCCTGGTCCCAGGCACCGCATTACATTTCTTGGCAGTAGTATTTCGTTTGCTCGCAGTGAACCGTTCGTACCACTCATTAACCGAGACACATACCACACGACGTATGAAAGACATTGCCGACGAATCTGGTTATTTTTTCCGCGTCTCAGTCGGTCAATAAGACGCATGCACATTGACGGTGAGCAGCACAGCGCTGCTTGAGCAGAAATTGAACGCGTAAATCGAGCCTGTTTGACGCGCGGTGGCCGGCCATCAGAAGTGGTCGCTAATTTTGTGTTTGATGCAACATTTTTAGCACAACGTTCGTTCTGAGCAATTTTTCGCCGCTTCTCAAACTCAGCGAAGCGATTTTGAGTAATTATTCTTTGCGATCTTTGGTGTATTACTGCAGTGTTTCCGCTCTTTAGCCAGTCGAAAGCAGTGACTACGTCTTTCAGCATCTTAGTCGCAAGGTTACCGATATAGAAATTGACTGGCATTACTAAAAGTTCTTTTCCGTCGTGCACAACAGTGATGTATTTGTTGTAGTATTTTGAGATATCGCTTGTCTTGCTTCCGCGTTTAAAGTAAATGTTGCTCGAGTATTTTGTGTTGCATCGAGTGCAGTTTGAATTCACGCGACGAGTCTTTGGATTAAGAAGCGACTCACCACACACCGAGCAATCAACTGTGCGCGTTGAGCAAAGTGCTTGACTATGAAGAGCCTTTTCCGTTTTTGTCACCTCGTACTGAAATTTTTTTGCTTTCGCATTACCAACGAGCTCCGTAAATTCTTGAAGCGTCATTCGCAGGTCACCACAACGATGTTTCGGATTGCTGTGTAATACCACTCGACACGGTGGCTTATACAGTGGAACCATACTGTGTGCAGACATGCTGTGTGTGAAGCAAAAATTTCTGCTTCAGTATCGACTGCTTTGCTGTCACTGTGTGAATATTAGCTACTTCCTGTTGTTGGTGAAGCAAAATGTTTTACTTCGGTATCTACTGCTTTGCTTGAATCGCGAAAATATTTGCAACAACCTGTTCAATTGTTGTGATGTCTGCGTTGCTTTTCACAGTTTCCGAGCCAAAATCACGAGCATCAGATAACAAATGCGCAAAAATTGGATCTAAGCACGAAACTTTTCCCTCCGCACCCGACGACGGATGAAAAGTGGTGGATAGCATCGGTTTATCGCATATTTGACTGTCTTTTATGATGCGATAGACACCGTCGTGAAGTGAAAGAAACGTTTCCCGTTGCACGTAGTCAAGCGGCTCTATGTCAATAGTTTTCCACTCGTACGCGACAACATTTTTCGCTACTTTAAAACGCTTTAACACAGGACTAAATCGCAAAGAGAGAGCAGTCGACAAAAATTTGTTCCAGGTTTGCAGTATGTACACCGCGACAACAACAGATATAAATGCAAATTGCAAAAAACATGACAGCGTGTGCGAGGAGAAATTCGCGTCCATGTCTCGGCAATGCAGTTGACGAAGCAAGAACAAAACCGGAACCAGATTCTAAATGGGAGAAACTGCGCCTTTTTGTTGAAGGTGTTGAGCAGCATGTGCTCACAGTTTTTGACCGTAGAAACGCGCATCTAGCTTTCCACCACAGACTCGCTTTTTGGCGCAGCAACCAACTTGAGGCAGTCAAGTGCAACGTGTTAGATCTCTTTCAATTGTTTGTCGAAGGTTACGTTTCACAAAATGCATCGACGTCGGTCGACAGAATATACGTGCAACTTTTAGAAAGCATTATGAAGCGCTTACTTCAACGAGACGTGGTCGAAGCTTTCGACAACATGTTTCTCATGATAGATGAGAAACTACTGCTCTTTACACTAAACGAGATGCACCGATTCTACAACGAAATTGTTGTGTATCTCGACACGCTGCTTCTCGTGTGGAGACAAATAAGCGGTGAGAATGTAGCGATATCACTTCCTTTCACACTGCAGGCTCCTTTTCGACCATGTTCGGTGGCTAAGCTGTCGCAGACACCTTCCACAATGAAGAAATTAGAAGATAACGCTTATCGCGATGAAGAAGTAAACGATTTCGGTGACGTGCTGCTTGGTGTGAGTGGAATCAGTATTCAAACTTTCCCTGGTGTTGTTGCTCTCTTCGAGGGACTACTGTTCTTTGCGGATCCGAGATCGCAAGACATGCACAATTTCGTTGTGCTCTCAGAGGCAGCAAATGCTGCTGACGCAGTTTCCGCTTACGTTTGCTGTCTATTCGACTACTTTGAAATTGTTCAAAGAGAGCGACTTCCGTACGCTGCAAGCGTAGCTTACGAAGCGGAAGTGCAGAAGCGATTGCATCTGTTTCCAGTGCTTTCTCCACTCATTGCATCTACTGACAACATTGAAATCAACTTCGACATTTCGCTTTCTAATTGTCTAAGCTTACTGCGTAGTTTGCTGCAGAAATTAAAAAGCGATATGCTATTAGCGAGCATCTTTGTTTCAAAAATTTTTGAGATTGTTATTCCTGCAACTCCTTCTGATCTCAGCTACCGATTCTTTAAGTGGTGCTTTCCTCTCGTTCCGGTCGTCGTAGTCGGCGTAGTGCCTCATCTCTACGAAATTTGCTGTACCGGAACTAACTCTCTGATGCTGCTGTATAGTCGAGACGAGAGCGCAAAGAAGCAGGAAAGAGAAGTATTGCTTGCAGCACTAAATTTACTCGGGTATACTGTTTGCAAAATGCAACCTCCGGTAGGAAGCAAAGAAAACAACTCAAGCGATTTCAAGACTATTCTCAGTGAGTTGACACTAAATTCATTGTTAAATCATCTGCGCGTGGTTACGTATCGCTCTAACAAAGTTTACTCAATGCAGTTTTGGCGAAACACTGGAGGTGGTGAAGGTCCAAGAAATGCTCAGCGATCACTCGAAAGAGCTTGCTACGTTTACGATAGACTTCGTTGAGCTACATTCTCTTAAGTTTCGAATTCGACTTATCCGACTTGACCAACGGAAAGTGCATATTAACTCTGTTGACGGAGCAAGTAGGTGAATTATCTCGCACAGTTTCTACATATTCCTAGTGTAAACGTTGAGAAACAGCTTTACATTATCGCTAAAACGTTCTAGTAGTTTTCGCAAAAACACCATGTATCTGTCTCTGTATTGAACAAACATGGTCATCATCTTGTCAACGAAATACGTGACAATAACTTCATAGCTGTTAAAATTCTTTGTAAATTGTTTAATCTTCTTAAGTGCTTGTACTCGGAAAACATAAAGCTTAACAATAAATGTGCGAAGATGGCACACAAAATCGATATGCTTGTTTATTTCGTGGACAAATGACAAGAACTTTTCAGTTGTTTCTCGTTTCAAAGCAATGCAGCGTAATTCACTGTCTTCGCTGTCAAGTTTTCGAATTAAAAGCACTGAATTCTGTACCTGATCTGCAGAATAATGCAGCTGAGACATATTTGCTTGAACAATAGTCATAATTTTTAAGTTAGGTTTTCATACAGCGCTTACAATTAAGAGCACCTGCTAGCAGCAGTAATCAGCACGAAATATAAGTTTAAAATATTTTTTATTCAAAATTTTTAAAAATACAAAAATTTATATGCTTAAACATTTTCTAAATTTGCAACCTCATCACCTTCAAGATCTGCAACACTTGCATCTGTCAAGTCTCCAAGTGTCGGCACAGCTTGCTCGTGATAGTCGCCAAGACATCGGCTGCAAACAACGCTAACAGTTTTCTTCCCGTGAGACTGACACGTGAACGTCTCACACATGCCGCAAAAGTATCTTGTTTTTCTGTCGGCGCCGCTTGGACAAATTTGGCATCTCTTTCGCTTTTCGCTTATTGAACCTCGCTCAGAGTTGTTCACAATTACTGATCGTGTTGTCGAGTCAATCATGTAAAGTTGGCGAATGTTGTGTTTAACAGTACGCGGCGTCTGCAGTATGCGTAAACGAGACAATGCAAAAGGTTTGATAAGGTCTTTAGCAAGCTCTACAACATACGTGAAGCGAGGCTCTTCGATACGGTTCAAATTGTGCTTGCAGCAGTAAATCTTGTACGCATTAAGACACGCGATGTCAAACAATGCGTAGAAAAGTCTCATAGGCCACCGGCGCGTGGTGTGGTACGAAGTAAGATTCTCCCTCATTTCATCAAGAGTATCAATAGCGCCCATTGTGTCGTTGTACTCGGTGATCATCAACGGCTTGAACTTCATTGTCTCGTCCCAAATAGGACCATTAGCATCAGTGATACGACGCGAGAAACTCTGTGCTTCTACCGTTTGTTGTACCTCTTGTCTTACGCTGCACGGTCCGGAACGCGACCGTGTATCAACGTAAAAACCGTCTTGCCCAATTGTTTTACGGTTAATTCTTACGCTTGATGTAATTTTGTCCGTCGTCAAAAGCAGCACAGGCAAGTCTCGTCGCGCAACGTATGAAACAAGCGTAAGCTTGTCGCTGTACGCGAAAAGCGACGACAGCATTTCGCGGTCGCGCGTTGTTACAAACTCAGGAGGAATTTCCCGTTTGTTGCGACGAATTGTGCCCAAAATTGCTTGTCCTCGTTGCAGTAAAGCGTTTGCTAGCGGAATACTTGTAAAGTATTGATCAGTGGTCACACGATGTCCTGGTGAGAGGACGTTCATCAAATCGGTGACGATTCTCTGAGCGTGATTCTTTTCAGGAACACCACCAAGCTTACCGACGTACACAATCATGCATACAACGTACAGCGTTTGTGCATCCGACAAGGTGTAAACCTTAATCCCGTACTTCGCCGGCTTGTTCTTCAAGTACACTTTCATTGGACAAATTCCTCTAAATGATATGAGCTGCTCGTCTGCCGCTACACAGCGACCTGGATAGTAAGCTCGTTGATTGTTGAGGTTGAGCATCTCGAACAGCTCTCGAATCGGCGCCAGTCTGTCGACAATCGTCTCGCTTGGATTCAGCGGATTCGGAATTTGAGCTCTTAAAGATCGCGTCGCCTTGTTGTCGAAACGCAGAAAGCGACGAAAAAATCGGAATCTGTTGCACGACATGCACACTGAAAAAATTGGTGGCATAAGCATTGACGATGGGTTCCAGTACCGTGAAGCTTGCAGTTTCTGCATCCTCAGTGCACCAGTCATGAGAATAAGTCCCAGAAACGCGTTCATCTCGTCAACTGACACAGCACTGAACTGTGAAGCAGGCAGGATAGATGCAGCGTACCGATTTGTCTCTGTGCACAACTGATCCATTACGTGGTTGTCAAACAGCAAACGAAATGCTTCGATACGGCTCTCAGCGAACCGACTGTAGTCAGTAAGACCAGGCTGCGGAGGCGTCGCAAACCGAGTACTGAAATTAGACTCTAACGAGCTCCATTCCAGACCAGCACGAGACTTGAAGATTTCCGGTTTATTCATGACTCAGTTTAAAATATTTACCGCAAAAGTAACTAAACCGAAATGTATGTAAAACTAATAAATTTTTATTGAATACAAAAAATTATAACGCTTTATTCCAAATATCGTAGAAGAAAGGCATCTTTTTATCTTTAAACGATCTTCCATCAGTCATGATCGTGTACAACATCTCCACTCTGTCGGCTTCGAAGACTACTTTTATACGGTCGTTTTCACGAAACCCGCAAATGAACTCAAAAAACGTAAGCGGAAGTGTGCAGTCAAATTGCTCGCTGCAGTCAAGACGTTCGACACTTGCAACGTTTTGCAAAAGCATTGCTAGCTGCACAGCAACTTCCGGTAGCTTCTCGCGGTGATGTTGAAGCAGAAGTTCAAAATTTTGCCGTCCGACTTCCTGCAGTGTTGCACACGTAAATTTTACGCGACTCTGAAGAATTTTGTGCAGAGCGCGCACATCGTCCTCGTTAATGTCTGACATTATACAAGAACACTCGCCATGTGACATTCGTGAATCTTTGCTTTATGTCTTTTCCATTTTGAAAAGGCATCATGAAGCAAAACGATGACTCATCGGTTGCAGACATGCTGTAAGCCTCAGCGTAATATTTCATTACCGACTCAATGTAGCGGAACCAGTTCTGCACAATTCTGAGACTGTCGTCGTGATTAAAGCTGGCCATTGTGTTTCTTGTCTTCAAGTAGTTGAAAATTGCAGCTCTCTTCAGAAAACGCTTAAAGACGTCAAAATCAATACCCAGCAGTGATTTCTCGTTGCGGTTGTACTCGCTCCGAATAAAATCGGCAATAAATTTGTGAAGCGTAAGAGCACTGAATCTTGTTCCGGAAATGTCGGGAAGAAAGTCGTTGCCAAACAACGTGAGCAGCATGAAAACATACATTTCCGATACGTGTTTAACAACGGTGTTATTGCTGTTATATTCGGCTACTGTTTCGACGTCGTCTAGTACGTGAGCAATCACATTTTTCAGCAACACACCATAACAGAATACGTACGCTAATTTGTGTTTCAGTGTGAGCACGTTGATCGAATTTCGTGATGTGGCCATGTCGTCAAGCAGCGCGTATGCATATAAGTCGCTGTCATTGGTGACAACTGCGTAGAAATCAGTTTCCTGGTTTTCAATGTTCTCCTTGCGAATTTGCACCAAGTATTGAACGCAGCTGTGCTCCCCTTCGGCGTACTTGTCGGTCAGCGATGTTGAGGTTGTAACAGCAAAGTTTCGCAGAACCTCGAAATATCGCCGAACGCTTCGTTCGAACTCTCTTGCGAACTGTTCCTTGTAAGCAGGTAGCTTGAAAAATTCCGATTTACCTCTCGATCGCCTGCGCTTCTGACACGTATATGTCTTCGGAACAGGACTTTTTCCGTCGTAAATAAACGCAAAGTGAACTTCCTGCTTCGGTGCCGCGATGCAAAAGTAGCGCAAAAGTCGCTTAAAATAGGAAAACGCGTTTGGCACCAGCTTTTTTCGAATAACGTCTTCCATCTTCATATCGGGTTTGTTGAGCACATATACCCCAATTTTTTCGAAAATTTCTTCGTCGCGAGGAAACGCTGCGTGAATGATAATATGCATGTCGACTGCAAGATACAGTCTCTTGAATTGCTGCACAAACTCGTGATTCCACTGGGTCGCGCTTCCCGGAAAACTTTGCACGAAGCTGTAGAAACGCTTAATTCCAAGTCCCATAATTAATCTTAATATAAAACAGTGATTGAAGGCAAATACTTTAAAAAACTTTTCGATACACAAAGATTTTCTGCAAAACGTGAAAGTTTTTAGTGAATGGTTTCAGCTTCTTGCTTTCAGCGCTTTTAAAGCAGAGCGCAACTGTGTGTCATTAACCAATAAACACTGCTTTCTGTTCTCACACTTTCCTGTCTTCGTGTGCAGTAAGAGAACAGGATCTATCGGTTAAAGGATGCAGAAAAGAAACAGCCAACGATGTGTAAAAACGTACACTTACTTATCACGTCAGCTGAATCCGGCAGCATGTCGCAAGAGAAAACCTTCAAGCAGAACATTTCCCCGATTTACATGTGCGCAAAGCTACTCAGTGAATGCGCTCAACACTGCAGGTACTGTGAACAGAGCATGGAGCGAATACACGCAAAGCGAATGTTCGTCGTCAGCCACAACCTGAAGGGCGCTTTCAGAAGCAGGCAGAATGTGACGCTCGGAATATGCAAAGGCAAAGGAAACGCGTACCGAGTGCAGTTTCTTGTGGTCGGCATTCCACAAACAAATTTTTACGGAAGTGTGGATCACTTGCCGTGTTGCATGCTCTCCGCACCGGAACACTGCAATGAGTTATTTCTGAAAGGAAAAGTTGCTCAAGCGTTGTGGTCGAGCAGCATTCAATTCTGTCACCCTCTGTACATGTGCGCAATGATGGACTACGTCTTTGTAATTTTTCGACTAGCAATAGACATTAAACACGAGAACAGCCTATTTTCTAACTTTAATATGAAGCCGAATACATGCACTCTTGTTCAACCAAGCAGCTTAGTTTTCCTCTCTGATGCGGTACGTTCCACCGGAAGTGGTGCAGTAAAACGTGACATCGTTAGCAAGTACGTCGATACAGTGCAGGCTTGCTTGCGAGACGGTTACATTTCTTACGATGCGACACCGTTCTCGATGTTAATGCTGTACTCGCTCGACACGACTGTGAAACCACGTATTGTGTGGCCTGTCTCTCTCTCCTGGTTTTCAGTGAACGACGCTTACGGAATTCAGCCTTACAAGCTGAACTATCTTGACTCTAGCATTCTAAGCTCGTTGTCAATCACGACTAAGAAGAACGTGCAGCAAAAGACAAAGAAAGCTGCCTTTCCCGTAAAACGAAAACTGAATTCTGGTTCCGCTTGCAGTACGAAGCGAGCAGTAAACTTGTGCGACACGACATTCAACGAAAGCTACGTGACGCTTAACGACAGCATAAAGTGCCTTGTCGACGAGAAGTCACAGGAAGTAAGCACTGTGCTGTGCGAGTTTGAGAAAATTAATGACAAGCTGTTGCTGATATCGATGCAACACTGTGCGTTTGTGTTTGTTTCACATGTCGTGAACTCAGTGGTCGGCATGCTATTTTCTTGTTTAGACGTGGTCGGGAATCGTCCATCGTACAGCACGTTTTCTCACTCTACACCAATTCAAAATTGTTTGCAGCACACAAACAGCAGTGAACTAAGCAACGTCCGATGTAACATGCAAAATTTAGTGCACAAAATCCTGCCGTCGCACTCCCTGTACATCGATCTACACACATTCGCTTGCTACCACACAAATATTCTTTTAGCAGATATAAGAGCGATGTGCAAAGACAGTCGCGACGTAATTGAAAAAATCAACAGCTTTTTCGAGTCAAAGCTGAAGGGAGAGTTTTTGAAAAAAATTTACTCGCTTTCCGAGGAGAACTTGTCGCTCTTGTAGAAGAAATGTGCTCAAAGTCCATCGACGAGAATGACAGTGACAACGAAATTTTAGAAAATGTATTGAGCAAGCATGGATCATTTGTTTTCTCAATTGTCGAAGCAGGCTGGAGCTCGGTGAGAACGGTTTTGCAGCAACACGGAACAACGGAATGTGCAAAGACACAATTCTTAGAAGCACTGTGCACGTTTATCAAGAATGCTTACTTGCGCGGGGTTGACGTTGAAGTTGGTGATCAGTTGAACTTAAAATCAATGTCAGCGCTCACCGTCTCATGCATTCAAAATCAGCTGAATAGACATCATTTTGGCTCTTCGAACAGCGACACGCAAAAGTTTTTGCAGCTTCACGAGCTGTTTAACTTGACAAGAGTAAGAGAGCCATGTTCAAAAAATCTTGTCGTGGTTCAAGACACAGTAAGCGGCGAATGCTCGCTATATCCGCCAGTTGCGGCGATCGTAGCGAAAATTGTTCTGCAACGAAAAGACGATGGAAATTTTAGATATCGACTGCTAACAGTGTACGATTTAAAAAATGTCTTCATGTCAGTCGAGGGAGTCATTGCGACGCTTAACGCTTACACGCTAGCTGGAATGCACGGTAATGCGTCGAAAAACGCAACACCACTAGTGCTTAGTCAGTGTACTTTAGCTTCAACACCGGTGAAGATAGGAACGTCTATTTCTGCGCTCACGAGACACGGTATTCAAAACACACAGTCAGATCGGTCTGCACTTGCAGTGATCATGTACGAGAACTGCGTGCGAAAACTGCAGACAATGCTTAAAGCAAACAATGGTCGCGTAACTGATAACTTACAGAACCCATTAAGTCGACAAATGCTTGGAATGCCGAGTGGTCTCGGGCTTACTTACTTTGACGTGTTAATGTCAACGAAAAAATGAGAGAGATTTTTTAAATATTTTAGTTTATTGCAAAAATTTAACAATTTTTATGAACAATGTATGTAATTAAAAGCCCAACAGCATTTTCCTCACTTGTTTAACAGAATTAACAGGATATGCTATTGGACACAAAAACGAATTATCCTGATAATTTATATTTATAGTATTTAAATTACAATATTCGTACATGTATATAATATCATTAAAAGAATTAAAAAATGAGCATTTACACAACCACACCATTTTACAATTAGTATTTTTCTTCAGAAACAATACGACATTTTTTGCTTGTAGATTTTTTATATCTTCAAAGACCACCATTTTTAGTTTTGGAAAGCGAACGTTGTAAAGCAGGCTTAAATCGTGCTCAACAACAAGCATTTCAATGTTTGAAGATGTTTGACTGATGTTATTCAAAACGTTCCATGGGTTTTGACTTCGAAGCAGTACTTCACTACGGTTCGCAAAGTGTGATTTTAAGCAAAGTTTTAAGTAGCGCAGTTGTGGACAATTTTCCGCTAACGCCAGCATGAAGTTTTCGCAAAAGTGACTTTGTTCAATGTTGTGGGAGAGACATAACGAGAGACTCTCAACCGTTGACAAAGGCAAATACCACAAGAGGTTGTCGTAAACACCTTTAAACTTGAATGTCCGCAACGTAAAAGGAAATACGTTTGGAACATCATAAAAGTCAATATTCTTCACACTTAACCAGTTGATATGACCCGATGCATGTCGAATTGCGGTTTTCATTTCTTCTTGCTGCAGTGAAATAAGCTTTAATTTTTTAGCCGTGGGAAACAGAGATCCAATTATTCCATAATTTAAAGGTGTGTCAATTGTATATCGAAGAAGATTGGTGTTTTTGATGACAATTTTTTCAAATCGCCCTCTATTCTCTAAGGATAGCCATTTTCGAGTTGTTTCGGTTGATCGAGCTGTTCGTCGAAACACTGAGCCACGAAGACAATTAAGTTCAATTTTCAGCGTTTTCGCACGTCGAAACAGGTTGTTTCTGTACTTGAACGCCTCGGTATTGAAGTTCAAATGACTCCTTTCCGAGACTGGTGTAGGACCATTAAGAGAAAACAACCAGCATGAGTAGCGACTTCCAATTGCGTCATTTAGCTTCAGCGTTGTGATTCGAAGTGGAAGACAAAAGTCGACATTGTTGCGCAAATGAGTCGAAACACATTTCACAGACAACAGTTCACGATATGACAAATATTTTGCAATTACTGTGAACACATCTAAGTTAAACAAAACAAATTCAGCAAGATTTTTGCAAGGCTCCATTTATAGCGAAATAATTACTGCACTAGTATCAAATAGCAATATTTGAATATGAAGTCAAGTCACAAAGTCTTGAACACCGTTGCTTGAGAACAGCTTGTGTGTTGCCTTAAGGCTATATATATACTTCTACATTTATATCCTTGAGAATAAAAAACTTTACATTTGAAACGGTAAGCGGATCTGCATCCATTTTTTGTTGTCAGACGTGTTCGCAGCGGAACAGCTTCTGTGTTGCCTGAAGCATATATATACATATACTTGAGAAAGAAAGGGAATATTGCATCAGATACGGTTAGCGGATCTGAAATTATTTTCTTGTCAGCAGAAGTGCAGTGCTCAGCAGAAGTGCAGTGCTAAGCAGAAGTGCAGTGCTTAGCAGAAGTCCAGTGCTAAGCAGAAGTGCAGTGCTCAGCAGAAGTGCAGTGCTCACTAGAAGTGCAGTGCTCAGCAGAAGTGCAGTGCTCAGTAGAAGTGCAGTGCTCAGCAGAAGTGCAGTGCTCACCAGAAGTGCAGTGCTCAGCAAAAGTGCAGTGCTCAGCAGAATTTAAAAAAACCATTCATGCGCAGTTATTTTATTTTTCGCGCACTGTGTTTTCGTGAACAATTTTTTTGTCTTTTTGTTTTGTATGCGAAATTCATCTCTTCTTTTCAAAAAGAAGCATTCAACAGAATGCAAAGCAAGTGTGTTTTTCAGTGATTGTACTTTGTTTGCTAAACGCAGCGATAGTGAAAAGACATCATCGCGCTCGCAACACGAATTACTTCTTTTCTACCACTATGTCAACTAAAGATAAACTGCTATATTTCAGAGATTCTTTTGAGGAAATGTTTGAAAATGAATACGTGAGTCCGTTAAATAAAGAGGATATTGTTCAAACAATGCAACGTATGATAACATCTTTCTCGAAAAATGCAACTACACAGCCGACAAGTGAAAATGGAAAAAAATTTGTTTCAACAGCAACAAAGAACGGTGTGCTGTGAAACACACAAGCCCACAAAGAAAATCAAGAGTGTAACCAACATCAGTAAAAAAACTCCTTTTTCCGGTGGCTGCATTGTTACTTTTCACCGATTGCCACCACAAAAAATAAATTGTGCGACAACATCGTTTAACGGTGCACCGTAGCACACAAAATCAATAAGGACAGTTGAGCGAAGTTTTCAACAAAAATTTAACTTCCGGTTGCTGAGCCGCTAATTTTAATTGACTTTGCCCACATAACTGTAAACGGAACCAGAAAACATTGTGCATTGTACACTGTAAAACACCGACAAGTATATTAATCAACTTTCGCTGTTTGCGTTGCTTTGCTGTGTTCACAGAAACTACATTTCATAATCAACAAAGAACCCTGCTTTAAAAAACAAAAAAGCAACGCTCACGTACAACCGTTTAATCAACGTTATTGTATAAACGTTACATACACTAACGGAGTGTACACGTCACACAGTTAAGCAGTACAAGCAAGTCTTCACTTGTTTTAAACAATTCAAGCAAAATTTCATTTTCACATTGAAGATCTTGCATATCAAGGTCAAGCAGAAAAAGCTGCACGGAAAAGCAAGACAGAGAACAGCTTTAAGTGACATGAAGCAGATAAAAATACAACATCCTGTTGCTAAACTCATACTCACATCTCATAGCATGCACAATTAATCTTAATTCAACTACGCAAACAGTTTGATACTGTCGCTTCTCCCTCAACGCAAGCTGTGCACTTTACTGCATTTGAAGAATTTCAGTGAAAATATTATTTTATAGTTAACGTTGAAACAGACACCGCTTACGACCGAACAAGTCACAACAAAGCTGTCGTCGTTGAGACAACATGACAGTTGCAATGAAAACAGCGAAGCGTGTATTCTCTAAATGCATAATTCGTCAAAATTATGTGAAGAAAGTGCTTGTGGTAAAGCAACGTGATGGTGTTTACTACGCAATAATTGTGGTAAGAGTTCGAAGAGAAGACTCATTTCACGTAAATTACGTATTTGAGTATACGTTCATGGACCTATTAAGAAGAATAGAGGAGACAGATGGTTCCTTACTAATTGTCAACCATGAAGTTTCAGTTGATCTGACGAATGAAGAAAGAGTCAAGCTTCATGAGCTAATGACTGACCTCAAAAATAAAAACTTTCACGAAAAACTCTTTGGAGACTGAGTCTTTAAATGCGTTATCAGTGGTCTTTCTTCCTTGGTGGTAGCTGTAACATTCACCGCGTGTAACGCGAAAAATTAATCCAGAATCATTTTTTGATATTTTTTGCGTAAAAAGTTGTATTTTATACTTAAAATAAAAAAAATTATTAACAGAAAAATGTTTTGCTACTCTTGCGAAGGAGATGTTGACGATGATTCTACATCCGATATATTAAGTGATTGTCGAACCGTAAACGGAACGTGAAATATATGGTTTCTCGAAAGTCGCTCAGTTGCAGCTTCAATCCACCTAAGAGCACGTTGAAGCTCAGACCTGTGGTCATGATACAAAGTTTTGTATCGCTCTTTTTCCTGCATTTCTGTTTTCCAGTGACTCTCAACCGCTTCTTTGTCCTCCGTCGTTGAATAAATTATTTTAATGAGGTCTGCTTTTCGTTTTAAGCCATATCTTAGAGGATCTGATTCAGCCATTTTTATACAGTACAAATGCTGCAGTATTAATGCTGCAGTCGTAAACGTAGTCTCGTTTTGTGTATCGGTTGTATCGCAGGTTGATTGTTTACAAGCCAGTGTAAAAATCAAGAAAACTGTGCACGCAATTACCAAACATTGTAAGTGTTCCAAAAATGGATCCTAAATTACTGCTTCAACAGAGCTTAAAGCAAGACCTGAGTAGAGAGTCATGTATCCGTTTCGCTCTTTTATCGCTTTTGGATTTCGCGAAACAGTATCTTCTTCGAAATTTTGTGGTTCAACCGTTTCTGGTGACAGTGCTTGTTGTTGGTGTTTCCTACTGCTTGTACTCATTTTTACCGATTTGCTCGTCTAACAGAGAGAGTGACTATGTTAAACATTGAAGCTTTGCAAAAAAATGAAAGTGTGCTATGTAAGCGCACGACACTGTGGAAAGTGTTCAGTTGCTTTTTTGCTTCATCGCAACGTCACACAAAAACACCGATACAGACGCAGTAAATATCTTTTGCTTTCATTATGGATGAGTCATACTGCGTGTCTGCAGATCTGTTAGCGCTACCGTTAACAGACAATCTCGCGCAAGACTTAAGGAACATGTTTACAGACTGTTCAGACGATCGACAAGGTCTTACTTCTTTCGTAAATGCGCAACTTTCGACGAATAAAGATAGCTTCTACACATCAAACTTCTCAGTTGCTTCCACGCAAGCAACAATGTTCACCAACTCTTGCTTTCAAACATTTTCAGAGACTTTTGAAAAAAGCGAAAATGTTTTGCTTACAGTCATCGAAGAGAAGCAACGAAAGTACGCTGGAGTCGTCAACGGTAAGCTTCTTCTTCCGCTAGCAAGCATTGAAAACTATATGACTGACTTCCGGAAACAGTTTCAATCCTCAGCAACAGAATGTCCGGCAATAAGTGTTCCGCTTTCTCTCAACAGTCAACACATGTTTCATTTTTTTGTCGATTTAGATAAGAAACACAGCAGCAGCATTTTCCTTGAAGTCGACGAAGAGTTGCAAGAGTTTAGTGACGCTTGGAGTGATTTTCTTCAAACTCACTTGCAAAACCTTCAGAGCGACAGTTTAATTATTTCGAAGTCACGCAGTGCATATGGCGGTGTGCACATTCAAGTGAGCAATTTAAAATTCACCGTCGACGAAATCAGGTTTCTGGTCGAGAAAGCGAAAGAGGAGCTACAAAGCATTCACAAGAAATTTGAACTCAGTGTCGATACTGGTTTATGCAGCACGTTCCTTCCGTTTGCGTCAAAGAGTGGAAGTTTCGACAACGTTTATCGTGATATTCGTGATCCGACGACAGTCAACGCAATATTTCCAGTGTGCTCGCAGTACGCTTGTCAATGTGAGCGAGCAGTGTTCAACTTGTGTGCAGCGCGAAAGCCAATGGCTGGTTTGTTTGAATCGCATGCTTCGCTGACAAAGAACAAACAGATTAAACCATCAAGAGTCAAGAAACATTTTCAAGGCGTCAATATTCCAGCACAATCAAGACAGACAATTGACAGCGTTTCAAGAAAAATTGTTGTTTCACAAATAAGCAGCGGTACAAAACGATCATGGGATGAAGACGACACAAAAAGCAGCGATGCTGAGTCATCGAAGGCGAAAAAGATTGCTTGTCTAGCGGTTGGACACACTTTTTCACCTAATGAGCCGGAACCGAGTGAATACTCGACCGGTTTTGATGGTTGCTCATCAGTTTGCAGTGCAATCAACCCTGTAAACAATGACCAGTTTAAGTGCTACACATTTGAGTGGCTAATTGCGACAAAGTACGCGGACAAGAAACTACTTTTTTTGTGGTCTCTGCTCGGAAAACAGTTTTTCGTGTACATGAACAAGTGTGCAGAACAAAGAGCTACGTACTTTGAATCTGAAATCCGTACGTATACTCACCAGCACTTTGCTCAACTTCTCGTCATGTACTGCAGTGTGTTGTTCAACGAGAAGTACTTAGCAGCTTGCGACACTGGCAAGCACCCATCGTCTGACCTGCTTACTGAATTCTTGTCACAAGCATCACGCATCTTGACCTTTCCACAACCTGATCGCACCCTCAACAATTTCACAGAAGACGTTTTAGAAATAATTTTCAAAGATGCAGAAATGCGGTACAACATTGTGCTCGGATCATTGCGCGAGTACACGCAATCTAACCTCGATCAGCTTTGCACGCTTGTGTCTAATCTTCGCGGAAGCATGCGGAGTTTCCCAACACAAACCGAGCTGCTTTACTCCCTGTTTCACGTTGCAATGTGGAGCGTTGAAGGTGATGATCGCACCGGTGTCTACCTTGTAGCTGGTGGGCAATACAATTTCTGCAACCAAGTCAAGAGCTGTATGAGCACGTTTGTTCGCCGCACAGACGTCTGCGAAAATATAGAAGCAACTACGAATTTTGCGCTGCTGCTGCTTTCAATTGCTTGTCCGTTTGACGGTCACTACTGGTGGACAACATCAATAATGCCAACGTGGGATGCAACTGATGTTGAACTGTTCGAACGGTCTATGCTGACAGCGACGCTTGATGTTTGTCGCAATGCAACTATAGACCAGGAAACAGAGAAGGCCTCGCTGAAGCTGCATCCGAAGACTGCAGCGTGTACAATATCAAAAATTTGGCGACGCAAAGCACATCCGGAGTCGGTTCCTCAAACGTTTCTCGTCTGCTCGAGCGGTCGAATTTTTTGTCTCAAGAGCAAAATTGAGTTTCTAAACTTACCGTGCTTAAAACTGTTTCACGTGAATCGCACAGGAATCAGCGACAAGTTGTTTCTCTCTGTTAAGCACAACAAAACGACGCTGAAGCATGCTGTTGAGCGCCTTACTGCTGTATGCAATTTTGTGCGTGGCAAAGAAAACGCGACATTAAGCGAGCTAAACAACGAAACGTTTGACTTGAGAAACATGAAGAGCGAAAAATTTTGTCGCGGTCTATTTTACTTGTACGAAATGTTGGAGACTGAGAATCGCGTGCAATTTTTGCTTCGTATTTTGTTTGAGATTTTATTTCTCAACAAACGGAAAAAGTTTGTGATATGCTACAGTCGCGAAGCAAATCACGGTAAGTCGACGTTTGTAGAGGTGCTCAAGACCTTGTTCGCTAATGATTTGGCCACGCTCAGCTTTGCTGCAATGTGTGGCGCACACGAAGGCGATCTCATACAACCAGCTATTGTGAACGTTGCAGGAAAGAAGATAGGCATAATCGATGAAGCGGTCACTGTGTGCAAGCTTGGGGAGAAGAGTTTGAATACTTCGCTGAGCGCAAACAAGATACGAACAATCACAGGAAATACGTGGTCGAACGGATACCGAGTGATGAGGCGAGACAGCGAGCTATTGCACTTCAACGCGTCGTTGTTTCTGTTCACAAACGGATTTCCACGCATTGCAGGCGACTACGGTAAAGCGGAACTCTCTCGCTTCTTCTACCTCAAATTTCCGCACGAATACGAGCCACAGGGAAACAGTGTAAACTTGCGAGACGTCATTGATGATATGGCACACGCAATCTGTATACTGCTTCTGCAAAACCTCTTCGACAGCGAGCATGTTTCTGTTAAGCCGTCTGATGGCGAGGATTTTGACGAAGGTTCCAAGTTCTACAACCTGGACGACATGATTGTCAATAGATACTTTGCCGAGACATTTAGCACTATATCGTCATCAAAAATGTCGCTCGAAAGCTTACGCGAGCGTTTCCGACTGTATGTGCACACAGGCTATACCTCATACGTTGACAGCGAGGAGAAACTGCAGCAGCTGTCGAGAAAGTTTGAAAAAATGTATTACGAAAAATATGCGGTAACCAGCATGGCAACAGTCATGTGAATAATTTCTGTGATTATACACTGTTTCTCTGTAATGTAATTCGATGTAAGTGCTCTATTTCGGTATTAAATTGTGTTTTCGAAAGACAGTTGTTGAAATAATGCAATGGACCCATTTTGCTTGATGTGTTCGTCAAAGAAATAATGTTGCTGTTTCGCGTCGCAACTAAGGAATCATGTTGCTGTTTCGCGTCGCAACTCACGAATCATATTCCTGATTCGCGCAGCAACAAAATAATCATGTTCCTGTTTCGCGAAGCAACTAAGGAATCATGTTGCTGTGTCGCGTCGCAACTCAAGAATCATGTTCAGGTTTTGCGTCGAAACAAAGAAATCATGTTCCAGTGTCGCGTCGCAACTAAAGAATCCTGTTCAAGTATTGCGTCGAAACTAAGAAATCATGTTCCGGTTTCGCGTCGCATGAAACGAATCATGTGTCGTCACGACAAATAATTGGCTTTTGCGTTTGTCAAAGCTTTCGTGCAATTATTTTATTCCTGTTTCGCTAAAGCTGTACGACTACTATTTCATTATCCAATAATGAACGTTCCCTTACGCGAGCGCAAATCCATCTTGCCTGCTATAAATACAAAAGAACAGATGCAGAAAAGCAGTAACCACAGTGTAAAGCATTGCTTATGCTGTAAATGTTTAGAAACTTTGCTTCCAAACTCTTGTTTTAATATAAATAGTAAAAATAGTGCTGCAGCAGTGTGTGAAGAATGAAAAATATTCAACTTCTGCGTTCATCTGACGTCTACCTAGGTAGCGGACGTCTGATGACCGCATCATCTACTGCTTTTAGTAAATCGCAAAAGAACACTGCGCGACCGAGCAAATTTCGATCACGTCGAATTGCATTGAAACATCAAAATTTCTGGTATGCGCTGCTTATTTTCTCCTCTATGTGCAATTCGTACTGCTTCGCAAATTTCAAAAGAGCAGCGCCATTGCTGTGGTCTAAAAGCAATCAACCAGTCGTCACTGGATACAAGCAATTTGTCACGTCAGTTAAGTACGTGGATCCCTGCTACCTTGTTGGAAAACATGAAGGTCATCAAACAAGCTCTATCGGCAAAAACTTGGAGAAGCTAAACCAGTGGTGCACAACTGCATTTCACATGGATTTTGTCAACGAGATTGACTTATTTTGTGAAAGTAACAAAGCGTCAACAGCTGCGCATCTAGTAGATGATCGTTTTAACACCACGCTGTTGTCCGTAGTGCTTACATCCGTCGTCACGACAGTTGGAGTTGGTGCGTATTCTGCAAGTAGACAGTTGCTGAATTCGAAAAGCTTGAGAAATTTAGAATGGGATAGAAACCTTCGCCTGGAGCAAACAGCGGACATGTTTAACTACGACAAAACTGTCAAGGAAAACTTACTCGACATAGCTAAACCGTTTGCAACTCTTTTTGGCGATAAAATTGCACCAAATCAAAGAAATAAATTGCAAACTTTTCAAAACAGCGTCCCGCCGTCTCTTTCAACTCTTTCAATTTTAGCTGCAAAATTTGCCATTATAAAGAACGCTGTTCAGGAAATTCATAAGGATTGGAAAAATGGAAGAGTAAGCGGAAAATTTTATGAAATATTCAACATAACGAAAACATGTTTAGCCAGTGAATGCCCGACACGGTTTACGTTTCCAGTGAAATGCGTTCACGACAAAACAGCAAAGACTGTTGTTTTCGTCTATTACCAATATATCGTAGACCAAGATATTGCTGTTTTCAAAGCGCATCCATTTACTTTCTACATGTTCAAACAAGATTCAACGATTTGCGGAAAAGAATATGATGGAGAGAAAAAAATTTTATTTGATGCAAAAAGGAACTGCGTCGCACCTTTGCCGAAAGAAAACATTAAACGGAATATGGTGGTAATGATTCCCTTTTCACATTTTTGTTCTAATGGTGTTAGACGCAGCGAGACAGAAATGTGGAACGAAGCCGGATGCAGAGCAAGAAATACGAAATCGCTCGGAGATATAGTTCAAATACGAAAGAATGATAATACAACCTTCGTTTATTGCTTTGGTCGAAGCATTATATTGAATGAAGGCACCAAACCTTGTCCACCATACGTATTCCAATTTTCGACAAAAACTATGTATAAAATAGAACACTACATATCAGTAACTGTGCTACCGGAAAGAGAAAAATCCCACCAAATTGCAGATAATACTGTTTTAGAAAAAATAAACAAGCATATTCTGGGTAACTTTAGTTTAAGTGGTAATCTCACAAGGTCAGTAGAAAATCAGGAGAAATTGACTAAAGATGTTGAACAGTTTTCACCTCATCAAGAAATACGTGAATTGAATATCACTGCAAATACACAAATAGAAGGCGGTTATTCTGCGATATTGTTTGCTTTCACAGGCATTATAACCACTGTGTCAGTAGTTTTGTTCTACATCTATTTAAAATATTTCAATAATAAAAACAAAATAATATACGTAACTCAGGAACCTATTTGGGACCATTATATTGAGAGCAAATTGATTTAAATGCAAAACAATCGTTTTATTTCAAAAGATTGTAAACTTTTTGAACAAAATAAATTTGAAAAATGAAATTTGTTTTTATTTAGTTGAGTTTATTTTTCAATCCATAGCTTCGTCGATGAATTCATTCAAGGAAACAGGTCAATGACTAAATGATAAGTGTTTTTTACGAACAGCTATAACAACAAACAACAGTTTCCACACCGAAATAATGAGATTAGACAACTGATGTGTCATTGACTTGCGGCTGTATAAGAGAAAACAAAGCACGCAGCGAAAGAATAAGGCAAGACAACGAGTGTGTCTTTTGACTGAAACGCTAGCCGTTACTCCTGTCAATTTCACCAGCTGCATATCCGCCATCTTGTACTAGTTCCGATGATAGCAACATCCGACAAGCGATAAAAAACAATTTTGTTTTACAAGTTAAACATGAGTGCAACTTTTTCCGATTTCATTTACGGCAAAAGGAACAAGGCGTGTTTAAAGCCGGTAAAAACCCTTAAAGAAAATTTCTTCAAAACATTCTATCGTTTCAAAACATTTCAAATCGTTGCTTTGCTCAACCGCGTAAATCAAGTTTTGTGAAGCGTTTTTTAATCGGTAAAAAGCATGAAGGTTTTCGTGAAGACAGTGCAACAGAAATCAAGCTGTGCGACAAGAAATGGGCTGCAAGCTGCTCGCAAGGTTATAAATAGACCTCCTCCGCCTAAAATGTGTGGAACTTGTCGCCTGTGCTATCGCGCTTTGCGGAGCACAAAATTTATGCGTCATAAAGAACAGGTGCAACCAACATGGGACAGCTGTTGGTACTGGAAGTGTATATCTGTGCGACAAAATAATTAACGCTATGTTTGTGCTCAACTACTTTGAAAAGAATAAGTGTGTTTGGTGCGCAACAGTGGACAGCCTCGGACACTCAACTGTTGAATGTTGTTCTGATTCACGGTATTTGCTTGGTCTATTAGTTGTGGTCGAGCACAAAGTTACAGAATTATTTCAAGTCTACCTTCCTGCTGTTGAGAATTGCTACGTTGAATCGCTTTCCGACTGCTGCACACAACTTCAAACAGAATATGATGACGTGAACAACGTGAAGCCAAAAAAGTGCTTCGCTCTCTTCAGCGAAACTTCACCATCGTCGGTCTTCGCTTCAAAATTATTGCTTGAGAAGACACTGCAAACTATTTCCGGTGTGCAGTTTTTGTGCTTTGAAGCCGTTCACTTGAACTACATGTACTATCTCACAATGCGACGTGGACAGACTCCTCTGTACATGCGACAACCGACGCTGCAAACGTGTATCAAAGTTGCGCTTGTAAAAGCAGACAATGACCACGTCATTATTTTCGACATGTCGTTCGAATTGGAGAGCGAAAAATTAGATATTGAGACCATTGATTTTTTATCAACAGAAAATTTTGACGGCAGCTCAGATTTCGAAATTTCCTGCGGTTCGCGTGATATTAAACTAAATATTTACGCAAAACAGCACCCGGACGTTATGTTTAGTTGCACTCGACAACACTTAAAATCTGCAGCAGTAATCGTTGGTTACAATGTGCTTCGCAAGACACTTCCAGCCGTCCACAAATGCAAAACATCGTGTCTTTCTCATTTTCTATCGAGAAAAGACATCGATATTCAAGTCGCTGGTGTGCTGCGAGAGCACTACCAGCAAGTGCTTGATATCAAGGACTACTTTGTGAATACCGTGTCGAAAAATAGCTTTGTGAAAAAGTCGAATTTTCGTGCACCTGCTCAGTGTAAGCTTCAGTCTTCTACAAGTGAAAAGTATTCGCAATTACTGAGAAAAGTTCTTCGTGAGTACGACATTCTTTGTCACTACAACGTGCTTGGAAACGTGTTTAATGAAGCAAAATTGGTGTGCATGACTATCGAAGAAGTTGTGCATGAGTACCGCATTGCTAAAGTTCGTTCTCTCTACACATTTACGGGATCAGCACTAAGCCGCTCTGTAGTACCAATGTTGAATATTAAATCGTCATTGCGCCAACCGCAGACACCGCTATCTTTTCTGTGCTCGACATTTCAACACGATTTCTCTGCTGGTGAGCTGCGTGGTGGTGTAACTATTCAGCCAACAATAAACAAAGCTTTACGAAATGTTACAGTCTACGATTTTGCCTCCATGTATCCGAGTATGATTCTGGCGAACAACATTTCATACGAAACCGTGTTTCACGTACTTCGAAAGCACTACGATAACAACGAAACCGAGATTGCAAAAGAGTTTGTAGCAATACCATCTTTAATTTCCGGATATGTCATCCTGTGCAAAAGAAACACACACAACACAATGAGTTTTACAAAAAATAGAAGCAATGACGCTGAACATGCAAATGATGACAAAAATACCGCATGCGTGCAACCAAATTTTGAGACTTTGACGCATCGTGTATGCTACAATAGTGCTCTTTGTGCCACAATTAGTTACCTTCTACGGGAGCGTCAGTGTGCAAAAGATAAAATGCCAACAGTTTGCAGCGACCGCGAACAACTGCAGCTTCAACATCGAGAATCATTAATGAAAATATACGCAAACAGCATTTACGGTCTCTTTGCGTTTCTCGGCCGATTTGACTTTCACAGTAAAATAATTGCTCACGTCATAACTTTTTGCGCTCGACAGACGCTCCTCAATTTGGAACAAACGCTTCGATTTAGCAACAGCATAGACATCATTGCGGGAAACACCGATTCTCTGTTTTTAGCAAAAAAGTGCGATAACGAAGACACACATTACGACGTGGATGAATGTGTTCGCAAAGCTGAAGTTGATTGCAAATTTTCTAATTGCGTCACATTGAGAAAACAGCATATTTTCGAAGTTCTTGTAATGGCTAGTCAACAACTCTATTTCGGCCTACAGTTGCCCGCGTATCCAAAGACTAACTTGAAGGAAAGAGTGTCTGATGTAATAGTTAGCGGAATACCGCACAATATGAGCGATGAGTTTGTCTTATTTTTCAAAAACACACTGCTGTTGATATGGTACGCGACAGATATCATTGACTGTGTAGCACAAATTGCAAGTAATCTGGCGAAAAATTGCTGTTGCTACTACTATGAGCAATGTAAAAGTCAAACAAAGTGGGAAAAGAAAACATTCGTGATCACGGATTTCGACATTACAAGCTTTGATGATGTTCGCAATAGAGCAGAGAAGCAAATACAACGTGAACAAAACTTTGTGGTGTGTCCAAAATTTTCCTTACTCAGTGGGCCACGAGGTAATATCGTAAACAGTGTCATACGCGCAGCACACGGTGAATACGTTGAGCAATTTCACCATCTTCTGACGACGACGTGTTACGAAATTCACGTCAAACACTGTTTATTAGGTACGCTTGAAAACACCGAGTGCATAAACTTATCGAATGGAACAGAAAGTATAAACTTCGAAACTCTTTTACGCGTACGGTTAAAGTCAAGATCAACCACATTACAGCCTTTTGTCCAAGCGATAAACGCTGTGCAAACACTACTTCAACACAGACATAATAGCGCGAGATTAGAAAATTTGAATGCTATAAATGTTGTGCTAGTCCATGACGCGTCATCTTTAAATGTTTTCCTTGATCCTCCTATTTCGTATGAAAACAACTGCAATTATCAAGTTCACGATGCCTCTTCTGATCTTCACACCGTTATTACATATTTAGTGATTGCAGACAAGAACTTGTTTAGCACAAGCAAAAAACACGTTATTATTCCACTCTTAAATGGGGAAAAATCAAAAACAAGAGACGTGTGTTTAAGATCAAAAATTGGTGTTTTTTTATTTCGTAATTTAACATTAATCAATTATAAATTTTAAAAAAAATTATAAATAAAAATTAAATTTTTAAACTTTAACAAATATAGTTACAATAGCTTTTCACAAAGCTTGCGATTACGAAAAATTGTGCGCAGTCTTGCTCCTGATGGCAGCCGATATCGGAAACAAAACTCCGATCCCAATTCAACGTACTCGACTTCAAAGTATGGTAGTGCAGAAAAATATTCTGTTAAATTTAGATACATTTCAAACGGCGCCATTTTGCACTCATTAAAATATATTAACATATCTACGCAAATACCATCATCAACATAATCACCATTGTACTCCAGATATGGAACTTGGTGAATAATTTTAAACAAATTTTTCTTCATTGAACGCTTTAGTTCACAGTTAATTGACATCATTTCATTTAATGCCTTAAACCTTGTTTCTCTTTTTTCAAAGTAACAGATTCCGTTTTTTAAAAAAATATGCACCTTTCTTATAAATGTCCATAATTATCTATATTCATTCAATAAAACAAAATAATTAATTCAAAGAACGTATGGGTTTTGTTTGTTACTAACACATATGGGTCTTGTAACGCCCAAAAGGTGTACCCCTCGCCTGATCGTATGAAAAAAAAGTGACTAAAACGATGGTGCAAAATGGTGTGAGAGCGATCGACGGTGTGAAAATTGTGAGAGCAAACGTTAGTGAAGAAGTGTAAGAGCGATCAATGGTGTGACAAGGTTTGAAAGCGAACCACGGTGCGCTGCAAACAGTCTGAAAATCTGCTTCTGGTTACTGTTTTCTTGATTTAAGCTGTTTTACATCGAGCAACGAAGTGCAGCGAAGAATGCCGCCCAGCAATACACCAACCCTTTTGCTATGTAACTCTCTTCAGCTGCAACGAAGTGCAACGAAGAATGCCGTACGGCAATACACCGATCTTGTTTAATGTGTGACGTTTCTTAGGTGCAACGAAGTGCAACAAAGAATGCCGCACAGCAATACACAAAACTTGTTCGCTCTTCAGCGCCTTCACGTTGAACGATAAATACAACACATAG
>JBANCZ010000299.1:0-42884 GCA_037040025.1 Sphaerogastrella javana | reverse complement strand
TATCTATAGCTTGTTTTAGTCTATTAAGTACTATAACAGTCTAAAGAAATAGAAAGTTTATAGCCAATGGGGCGACATTTGGCTTGCAATTGGTCAAAAATGTATCTCAGGTTGTATGATTAAGCGACCAAAATGAATAATCAGCTTTAGCTATAGATGTAGTCAGCCAAGATATATACAAGTATATATAATTTACATATATACATATACGTATATTCAGAATAGCGAGCCAACAATTTTAAATATAGACAAACAAATCAAATTGTGTGGAAAAATTAAAAAGCCACAAAGTGCCAGAAATTTGCTTGAACCTCATGAAATACCACATAAAGATCGTACCTTATGTACAGTATATACGAACGTATATTATATTGAAGATATCTAGATTATGTGCAGTAATCATCTGTACTTAGAAGCCAATCGAATCGATTTAACTGCACTTTGTACAGTACAAGAAGTAGCTAGAATTTCTTCAATTTGAAATTGAATAAAAAATATTACAAAAAAGAAAATCAAATGTTGAAAAATACGTGTCAAAAATAAAATCGTATTTTATTTTTAGCCAATCTTACTCAAATGCCCGAACACTTGCCGAAGCAAAAAGAGCGCAAGCGAGAGCAAAGTGAGCGTGGAAAACCTAATGATTTTCCGTACGTTAAGACTGTGTGTGCAGCATCAATATATGAAAACATGTATAGAGAATAAACTAAGATAAAAACGAATGCTACAGTCGAATGCATCCTCTAATACGACAACCTGTACCAATTCAAATATTGAAAGAATAAATTTCAGAACTTCTAAAGAGTCAATAAAGGTTCACACATACAAAGAGCTCTTATATGTTTCTGAAAAATATAAGGTTAATATTATAATATAATAATATAAATTCCGATTTGTCTGTTGATGCCCGTCCGTAATATTTTAACTATTATATTAGGTATGTTTTTGTATGTTGCGTACATGCGCACGATCTAAGTATACCCTAGCTCTGCTAATTTTAGGAACTACAGCAATCAGTTTGATTGCCGCTACCATTAAGACGAATCGGAAAGCTGCTACTTAGCAATGCTATATAGACAGATTGATAAATATTTCCATAGTCCTCGTTTACTTCCTAGCTTAAGTGCCGATTTAAAGACTATCAATAAAAGCTAAGTAACGAGTAGAGCCTGTTTTAGATATTAGCTGAGGTACAGCTGAACCATTCAAATGCCCCGCACAAGCTGTGTAGCTCATCTGGGTGCTCTCCGCAGCAGCTACAGCTCTATTGTGTGTGTGTTTGTGTTTGTGGAAAGTGCAAAAATATCTCATGTGGAGAGTCGTTTGTGTTGGAGGTCTCTCGCATGTACGTTCGTGCCGCCTTGTGGCAGCTATTTGATCGCATTCTCAACTACATTTTGTCATTCTTCGCTCGCACCTCACAAACGATCGACGTCTTGGTTTCAGTCTCGGGGATTATGACTTGAAACAGTTTGAAAATATATATTAAAAAAGTAAGACATATACATATCTATATATATATATACATATAGAAACGGTACATCTTTATGTATATATATGTATATATGTATATTTATATTTCTGTATATTTCGTAGAGTTTGGATAGATTTTTTTACTGAAACGCACGATAAAGTCGCTGGCATACAATATAGCAAAGGATAACGTCTTAAAGTAAGCCAATAACTAGTTTTATAACTATAAAGTTATTGTGAATTTGTCGGTGAGCAAAAATTTTCAGTGGTTTCGTAACCACTTCAGAAAATTCGAAAATTCCGTAAGAATTTGTTCAGTGCGCTAAATATCTAAAAATAAATATAGCCAAGCGGATCCGATCGCATTGGAATAGAACGAATCGGTTCGGATCTGTTCGTCGCGTGTCTTCGGCATCGGTTTTTGGTTATTTCGGCGGATCCGCACCAAATTTTAACGAATGAACTGTGAATTCGTGCAGCGCGAGATGTGCATATAGATATGAATATATGCGATATGTATCTTATGTTTCTATCTGATAGATACATATGTATCTAATAAATATATATCTATAGATATCTCTAACCTAACATATGTGATTTGTTTGCATTATCCTGACTGATACGGCCAAGGATTACGGGCCGTCATAGCTGGGATAATGCAGAACGTAGTGCAAATCATGCTATTTGTGATATTATAATGAAGAAAATGCCAGAATTTGTGAAAAAAAAATTTACAATAAATATATAGTTATAAATAGATAGATATTCCACCCCTGCGATGAGTACTAATCAGATAGCATGAGCTGTCTGCTGCTATAGCTATCTCGGTCTCTGGTTGGTGTTCTCTGTGTGTGTGTTTGTGTGTCGTAGTGAAATTATTCGAGAAGTGCTATAAATAAACCAAAAAAAATTCTTCACAAGCAGAGAATATGAATAATATAAAGAAGGAATAAAGATGATGACGATGATGGTGAAAATGATTATGTTAATGAAAAAATCATCGTCGAAAAAATCATCAACGAAATCTATATATCTATATAGCGTGCTCTTAACTATAAGCCGATAATTTTTGTTTCAAGTGTGTCCAAGAAATATATATATATACAGATAGTATATATATATATATATATATATATGTATATATATACAAATGATGTGTGAAAGCTAAAAAAAATGTTTTTTTATTTTCGAATATCTATGTGTGTGTGTAAATGCATAAAATTTTCGCTTGTTTATCGTTTCTGTTTTTATTGTATTCAATTTCAGCTATAAAACAGCGAAAGTATAGAAATCTATATATAAATTTATTAAAAGTAAAGTGAAGAAGCAAATCAAATAGAGCAAAAGAAATAAAGTAAAGTGATCGTTTGAGGTGTTTACTGCAGTAATAACTGCATCGATTTGGTTGTCATTTTCAATGATATATAGTGATATATAACGATTCAAAATGCAACGACAAAATCCGAACGCGTACCAGCAGCAGCAGCAGCAGCAGCAGCAACAACAATACTCTAGTCAAGAGTATTCGCACTCCAGCCAGGAGCAGCATCAGCAGCAAAGGATTAGCCGAACTGAACAACATGTTCAACGAATCGTCTCTCAGCAACATGGTCAGTCCATCCCACTAGACCAAAAGATAATTCATTAACCTACATCATACGCCTTACATAACAATCAACGGATTTCAGCAGGTTGCCAATTGGAACAGTGGAATTCACACCGTGGATTTAGAATCTCCACTGACTCCAATTGCCGCTGAATTTCGAGCTGCTAAACTGTATCCCTGAAAACCATGCTCAATTGCCGTTAACCATGGATCCTTGCATGCTATATAGTTCAGTTTTCTAAAAGTATGCCAGATTCCTTTAAAAATTAACCCAAGCTGGAGTTAAAACGTTAGGTTAAAGTACTTTAAAAGAAATCTTTAGCTATATCACACGAATTTTTGCTTTCATTCTGTAAGATTATGAACTATAGCTTTTAGAGCTCTAGTGTATAACTAATGAAACTTTCTTAATTTTTATTCTAATATATTTATTAGATATATGCTATAACTCTGACCGCATTTTCCATTTTATAGCAGACAATTTAAGATGTAGAACTATAAAAGGCAAAAATTATCATGTCCAGGTCTTTTATAACTTGCATATACTATTTCATATGATGAATCGAGTAGAACATAATAATCGAATAAAAAGTGTTATTGTTATGAAATTTTTATTTCGAAATAATCTTGAAATAATATTTATAAAATGCATATTTGATATAAATAAGAAATTCCCACCCGACGTAACGTAAATATTTAGCAGAACGTCTAGAAATTTTGCCTTGGAATAACACAGATATAATATAAACAAGATAAAAAAAAAACCACAGAATCTGTCAGAAAACTCTCTCAAAGTTGTAAAAATAAAAGATTAAAAAGGTATTAGATAACTACGAGTATTTTTAAAATATGATATTAGCTGAAGGAATATATTTAATAACAAACGAAAGTCACTTTCTGTGACACTTATTACCCAACGTTGCTATGAATCACTGTGAATCATCAAATAAGTATGCTTCATACTTATAGACATGTTTTGACAAACACAACAGTATCTGTTCGTTCCATATCTCATCTTATGTTTCCTACTCGATAATCACTGCCGAACATCTCTGATCTATTTTTAAACTTCTATGTGCAAAATTTCTCTCTCTTTCTCTTAAGTGTCATACACTGACATACAAACACATAAAATAGCTTAACTTTTACCACTAGATATTATAAGAGTTCTGTTTGTTTACATTTTTAAAAAGAGAGAAAGAAGGAGAGTGAGAGATTTAGATATATACATATAGTATATGTCATATACATGTTCGTTCGGTTACTCTTATACGAAAGACGAGTCTGCGCAGAACATGTGGGGCTTTTGAGAGTGATTTTAGAAGACAATATAGAAGAGAGTTTGTGAAAGAGAGATAGAATAAGAGAGTGAGCTGCGCAAACAGCTGATCTTATTATCATAGGTTTCGAAAACAAACAATTCGCATTTCAATGTCTATGTGACTTACCTAGATACTATATATAAATGGTTAAATATATGAAATATACATTTAATAATAGATACTACGTACGCGTGCCAACTTTTAATTATAATTAAACTGAACTTGAAATACATCTATGAATAGAATTATAGCTGTCTTCATTTATATACAATGCATAATATTCAAGTTTTTGTTTTTATTTTTTTCAACAGAAAGTTTAAGGCGGAAAAGTATAAGACTTGTTTTTATAAATATTTAGAATAGATTTACAAGTAACATTTAACATTTACCTTATGGTTTTTAAAAAGAAATTTTGTGTTTACTTTTAGAATCCAATGCCTTTTTGCTTAATTTCACATACCATACTGTGCTTTTATTCCTTAAAACTAATTTAAAAATATTTGCTATTCCAGTTCAACAATTTCCAGGTGGTATTGGAGGGCCGTATGTACCGCCCCCGCTGACACACGTGTATGCCCAGGGTGACATCTCGCCGCCTGTGTTCGAGCAGATATTTAAGAACGCACGCTTCGCACAGGGTGGCAACGCCCTGTTCGAAGGTCGCCTACGTGGCAACCCCAAGCCATTCGTAACATGGACTCGAAAAGGCGCACCACTTCTCGAATCCCAGAAGTTCCGTATGAGCTACAATGAGGCCACCGGCGATGTGTCATTACTGATCAATCAGATTGGACCTGGAGACGAGGGCGAGTACACATGTACGGCACGTAATCAATACGGCGAGGCGATCTGCAGCGTATATATACAACCTGAGGGCGCACCAATGCCAACGCTGCAGCCCATTCAGAATCTGGAGAAAAACATCTACTCCAATGGCTATACGTACACTTCTATTGAGGAAGAGTTCCGTGTAGATACCTTTGAATATAGACTTTTGCGTGAGGTCTCCTTCCGTGAGGCCATCACACGTCGCTCCAACTACGAGCAAGACTCTCAGCTGTCGCATGAGCTCGACCGCTCCCTCGGCCCTGCGCACGCACCACAAATTTCGCAGAAGCCACGCAGCTCAAAGCTAATCGAGGGCTCTGACGCGGTCTTTACAGCTCGTGTGGGTTCCAACCCGAAACCCCGTTTAACTTGGTTCCATAATGGACAACGTCTGACCCCCTCGCAAAAGTACGAGATATCCTACTCAAGCGGTGTGGCCACGTTGCGCGTGAAAAACGCCACTGCCAAGGATGGTGGTCACTATACGCTGCTCGCCGAAAATCTCCAAGGCTGCGTTGTCTCCTCGGCCGTGCTGGCGGTAGAGCCGGCGGCCGAAACTGCCTACGAGCCCAAGCCCGTGGACATGATGGCGGAACAGCTGGAGACTGGCAAAGCTCTGCCACCAACCTTTGTGAAGGCGTTCACTGATCGTGAGATTACGGAGGGACGCATGACGCGTTTTGATTGTCGCGTCACTGGTAATCCCTATCCGGAGGTCTACTGGTTCATTAATGGACGTCAAGTGCGCGATGATGCCTCGCATAAGATTTTGGTGAATGAATCTGGCAGCCATTCGCTGATGCTGACCAATGTGAATCGTCTGGATGGCGGCGCAGTTCAGTGCCTAGCACGCAATAAGGCCGGCGAGGTGGCTATCGAGGCGCAGTTAAATGTGCTGGAGAAGGAGCAGGTTGTCGCACCACAATTTGTGCAACGCTTCAGCACCATGACTGTCCGCGAGGGTGAGCCCATTACGATGAGCGCCAATGCCATTGGCACGCCCGTGCCACGTATCACCTGGCAAAAGGATGGCGTACAAATCTCATCGACGGCTGAGCGCTTTGTTGGCATCGATGGTGGCGCCACGTGCCTGGAAATACCGCAAGTGAAGGCTAGCGATGCCGGCTGGTATCAGTGTACCGCACAAAATCTAGCCGGTTCCACAGCGAACCGTGCCAGACTCTATGTCGAAGTTCCCAGAGAACAATCAAGTCATGAACAAAGGCGTCTGAATCTCCCAAGACCAACGAAAGTTATTGAACCAGAGTAAGTTCACAAAATTTGGAACGGACGAGAATTTAGTAATACTTTATATTCTTTTGTATAGGCCAATTCCCGGTCCTGAAATCATCTACTTGCGTCATGTGGAACGAGCCAAGCCGCATCTGCGACCTGGCGAGGAGGATCGCGTGTACCCTCCGCCACAATTCATTATACCGCTGCAGAATGTGCAGCAGACCGAGGGTGCTCGAGTACACATGGAGGCACGCATTGAACCTGTAGGCGATCCCAGCATGGTCGTGGAATGGTTCCTCAACGGACGTCCACTGGCAGCCAGTAAGTGATCCTCTTTATCATGTCCTAATAACTTTAATAAATACGTTAACTTTCCATCAGGTGCACGCGCCACATCTGTCTTCAAGTTTGGCTTCATTGCCCTGGATTTGCTTAGCATCATGGGCCACGATGCTGGAGAATATATGTGCCGCGTGAGCAATGCCAGTGGTGTTGCCGAATCGCGTGCCATACTCTCTGTTGTGCAGCGTCCATCAATTGAGCAAACATCGCAGAATCCTAATAGCTTGCAGTACATTAATCAGCTGGAGGATTACTCACGCTATCAACGCCAGGAAAGCTCTGATGAGCAGTTGAATCAAGCTCCGCAATTTATACGTCCACTGCGCGATTTGGGCGAGTTTGAGGAGGGCAAAAACGTACATTTTGAGGCCCAAGTAACGCCCGTCAATGATCCAAGCATGCGCGTGGAATGGTACAAGGATGGTCTCCCTATTACGGCCAGCTCACGCATTACAGCCATCTTCAATTTCGGTTACGTCTCCCTGAACATCTTGCACCTGAGAGCCGAAGATGCTGGCATGTACACTGTGCGAGCCGTGAACCGTATTGGCGAGGCCATTAGCCAGTCTACGATACGCGTCAATAGCCGCTCCCAGGTTACCGCCGATCTGGGTATACCCGAACAACAACGATACATTGAGAAGGTCGAGGAACTTGAGGACTATCGCAAGTCCCAGCAGCGTCGTCATGTGCAGGAAGCGCCTGAGGCTATTGCACCGCCTCAATTCAAGACTCCCATCCAGAATCAGCTGGATCTCCGCGAGCATGCGCATGCGCACTTTGAAGCACGTTTGGAACCCATCGGCGATGCCACCATGCGAGTTGAATGGCTGAAGGATGGCCATCTACTTGAGGCCAGCTCGCGTATTACAACCTACCATAACTTTGGCTATGTCGCCCTGACTATCAAACAGCTAACGGTACACGATGCCGGCACCTACACTTGCCGTGCTTACAATGCCATGGGTCAGGACACCACTGTTGCCCAGTTAACAGTAATTTCAAAGAACGAAATTGTCTCAGACTCGCAACATCCAGGAGGTTTGCAGAAAATCCAACATCTGGAGGACTCTTCTCGGTATGGTCGCCGTGAGGAGGAGGAAACGTCTATTACACAGGCGCCACGTTTCTTGGGTCCACTCAAGGGCACCACCAAAATTCTGGAGGGTCAACGTGCCCATTTCGAGGCACGCGTCGAACCGCAAAGTGATCTGAGCATGCAGATCGAATGGTATCACAATGGACGCGCCATTACCGCTGCCAATCGCATCCAAACCTACCACGATTTCGGCTATGTCGCACTAGATATATCGCAGGTGCGTGCCGAGGATGCAGGCATCTACACGGTGGTGGCCAGAAACAAGCTAGGTGAAGCTCAACTGCAAGCAACGATGGTAGTGGAAAGTAAGTCAGCACCTCAATCGTAACTAAAGATAGAGAGGTAAACACTAACAATAAATTTTGTTTTTCATTTGCAGCTCGTTCCAGCATCGACACATCTAGCATGCACCGCGGCCTGTATGAAAAGACGCAGAATCTGGAGAACAAACCCTTCGTGGAGCCTCACTACGATATCGAGGAAATCTCCAAGTCGAAGCCTGTCTTCGTTCAACCTCTGACAGATCCCAAACCCATTCACGATGGTAAGAATATTCATCTGGAGTGTCGTCTGGAGCCCATGGGTGATCCAACCATGCGCGTCGAATGGTTCCATAACGGACGCCCTGTAACTGTGGGCTCACGCTTCCGAACATACTATGATTTCGGTTTCGTAGCTCTGGATATAATCAAGGCCACCGCTGCAGACTCTGGCGAGTATACGGCACGTGCCACAAATCATCTTGGCTCTGCCCATACTTCGGCTTGTGTGCGTGTCATTGACCGCACCGATGTGGTGACCGAAACTCAGAATGAGCAGTCCCTGGAGCAGATACAAATGCTTGAGGATTCGCGTCGTCATCACCGTCAGGAGGAGGACATCACCGTCATGCAGGCGCCACAATTTACCCGCGCTCTGCACAATATTGAAACGATGGAGGGTACCAATGTCCATCTGGAATGCCGTTTGCAGCCTGTAGGGGACCCCAGCATGCGCATCGAATGGTTTGTCAATGGTAAACCTGTGAAGACGGGCCATCGTTTCCGTCCTGCCTATGAGTTTGACTATGTCGCACTGGATTTGCTTGGTTGTTATGCCGCGGATTCGGGTGTTTACACCTGTCAGGCTCGCAACCAGCTGGGTGAAGCCGTCACTTCGTGTTCAGTGCGGATTATGGCCAAGAGCGATCTAATACTTGATACCCAGAATGAGTCTGGCATGAAGAAGATTCAATACCTGGAGGACTCGTCACGCTATCGTCGCAATGAATACGTCGATGAGGTAGTCAATACGCGTCCACGTTTCTTGACTCACCCAAAGAGCTTGACTAACACCCGTGAGGGTGGTCACGCTCATTTCGAGTGTAAAATAGAGCCTGTTACCGATCCCAATCTTAAAGTGGAGTGGTTTAAAAATGGCAGACCCATCACTGTGGGTCACCGCTTCCGTCCCATTCACGATTTTGGTTATGTAGCTCTGGATATTGTCGGCTTGATTGCCGAAGATTCGGGCATCTATACTTGCCGTGCTGTCAATTTGATTGGCTCCGATGAGACCCAGGTGGAGCTACAGTGTCGCAGCAGCGAACAAATTGTCACTGTCACTCAGAACGAAGCCGGTTTGGAGCAGATACATTATCTCGAGGATCGTTCACGATACAGCCGCCGCGAGGAGATCGATGAAAGCACCAAGCAGGCTCCTGTCTTCACCACATCCTTGAAGAACATTGAGATTAAGGAGAATCAACGCGCACATTTCGAGTGCCGTTTGATACCAGTTTCAGATCCCTCGATGCGTGTGGAATGGTACCACAATAATTTGCCATTGAAGTCTGGCTCGCGTTTCACAGAAACCAACAACTTTGGCTTTGTGGCCCTTGACATTATGGCCACTCTGCCCGAGGATGCTGGCACTTATACTTGCCGTGCCTACAATGCCGTGGGCGAGGCCATTACCTCTGCCGTTGCCGTGGTACACACCAAAAAGTCTATCTATCTAGAGTCGCAGCACGAGACCGCACTGCCACGTCTACAACATTTGGAAGATGGTTCAAAACGTCAACGCGTCAGTGTTCAGGATGAGTTTGTGTCGCAAGCTCCAGTCTTTACCATGCCCGTGCGTGATGTGCGCGTAGCCGAAAACCAGGCTGTCCACTTTGAAGCGCGCCTTATCCCTGTAGGTGATCCGCATTTGAAGGTGGAGTGGCTGCGCAATGGTCAACCTATTGAGGCGTCCAATCGCACCACAACCATGCATGACTTTGGCTATGTAGCGCTCAATATGAAGTACGTAAATCCGGAAGATTCCGGCACCTACACCTGCCGTGCTGTCAATGAGCTGGGTCAAGCTGTGACATCCGCTTCGCTGATTGTGCAATCTAAGACTGCCATTCAGCTCGAGACACAACACGAGGCAGCCATGCACAAGATTCATCAACTTGAAGATCACAGCAAGTACCAGCGGCGTGAGGAGGAAGAATACACTGTGACCACTGCGCCACAGTTTGTGACCAAGCTGATTGGTCCCACAAATTTGCATGAGGGCCAGAGTGCACACTACGAGTGCCGCATCGAACCCTATCCAGATCCCAATCTAAAAGTTGAGTGGTTCCACAATGGTAAGCCACTGAGCACTGGCCATCGCTTCCGCACTACCTATGACTTCGGTTTCGCTGCTCTGGACATCCTCACTGTCTATGCTGAGGATAGCGGCGAATACACTTGCCGTGTAACCAACAAGCTCGGCGAGGCCGTCAACTCAATTGGTCTCAATGTGACCTCTCGTTCGTCCATTATTCACGAGACGCAGCACGAGGAGGCTCTATCCAAGATTCAACATCTAGAGGATGCTTCTCGCTTCCAACGCAAGGCTGAAGAGGATCAGTTCCATGCAGAGCGTCCACAATTCGGACGGCCACTTCGTAACGCCAAGGTCAACGAAGGCACTCCCGTTCACTTGGAGGCCACACTAATCCCTGTAAATGATCCCACCATGCGTGTTGAATGGTATTGCAATGGCAGACCTATCCAGACAGGTCACCGCTTTAAAACCACATACGACTTTGGCTTCGTTGCATTGGACATACTGTATGCCCATGCCGAGGACACTGGCACATACATGTGCAAGGCCAAGAATGCTGTGGGAGAAGCTGTCACGACTTGTGCTGTAAACGTAACAGGTAAGTAACAAACATTCTCCTTCTTACTTTCCTATCTTCCTGTATTAAACTCTTGATATTTTTCCCAGCAAACAAAACTCTGGATATGGATACACTCGATGCTCAGCGCTTGGAAAAGATTCGCCAACTGGAAAATTATGCACCACCCACCAAGGTTGAGGTCGAGGAGAAGGGACAGAAACCCATTTTCCTTACTCCACTCAGTAATCTGGAGCATCTGAAGGAGGGTGAACATGCTCACTTGGAATGCCGCGTTGAGCCCATTAATGACCCCAATCTGAAGATCGAATGGTACTGCAATGGCAAGCAATTGCCAACCGGTCATCGTTATCGCACCACCCATGACTTTGGTTATGTTGCACTGGACATACTCTATGTCTATGGTGAAGACACCGGCACCTACATGTGCAAAGCCACCAATCTACTGGGCGAGGCAGTCAACACGTGCAATGTTCGTGTGCTGAATCGCCGCAGCATGATTCTAGATACACAGCATCCCGATGCTTTGGAGAAGATTCAAAAGCTAGAATCGAAGGTGGTTACCACACGCACTGAGGTCGGTGACCATCCGATTGGTCCACCTCACTTCACCGTTGACCTGCGTGGCTCCACGGAGATATATGAGGGACAAACTGCTCACTTTGAGGCACAGGTGGCACCCGTGCATGATCCAAACCTTCGTATTGAATTCTATCATAATGGAAAGCCGTTGCCCTCAGCTGCTCGCTTCCACATTACTTTTGATTTCGGTTATGTATCATTGGATATTACCCATGCTGTGGCTGAAGATGCCGGCGAGTACTCTGTACGTGCTGTTAACGCTTTGGGCCAAGCGGTCTCTTCAACGAATCTGCGTGTGATCGCCCGTGGCACCATAATTTCGGACACTCAACATCCCGAGGGTCTAGAGAAGATTCGCAAGCTCGAATCGACGGCGCCTCATCAGCGCCAGGAGGTTGAAACGCCAGGCACACGCCAACGTCCCGTGTTCACTCAGCCACTGCAGAACATCGATCGTATCAATGAGCACCAAACGGCTCATTTCGAGGCGCGTCTCATCCCTGTGGGTGATCCCAACTTAAAGGTCGAATGGTACCGCAACGAGAAATTAATTGAAGATAGTTCTAGAATAACCAAGCAGCATGATTTTGGATTTGTTTCACTGGACATCTCGCACATCCGCAAGGAGGATGAGGGTGTCTACATGTGCCGTGCAGTAAATCCGTTAGGCGAAGCCGTGACCACCGCTTCCATGCGTGTTGTATCCGAGGCCAACATTCTTATGGATACACAACATCCGGATAGCATCAGTCGCATCCATCAGCTCGAGAAGCCGGTTGCACCGCGTCCCGATGAACCGGAGCGACTGTTCGAGAAACCCATTTTCACGCAACTATTGACCGGACCATCAGAAGTATGGGAGAGTGCTCATGCCCACTTCGAGGCACGTGTGGTGCCTGTAGGTGATCCATCGCTCAAATTCGAGTGGTTCATCAACGGCGTAGAGTTGAAGATGGGCTCCCGCCTGCGCACGACTCACGACTTTGGCTTCGTTACGCTCGACATTGCTTCCGTGGTACCAGAAGATGCTGGCGTGTATATGTGCCGTGCTTACAATGCTGCTGGAGAAGCTGTCTCCTCGACCGCCATGAAGGTCAAGACCCGTGCTAACATCGATGGTCAGCCGTTGATTCCAGAATCCTGGGAAGCCATTCGTCTTAAGGAGGCCGCTATGAACCGTGTTCCCGAGATGTTTGTGGATTCGACGCCCCAGCAGGCCCCGGTCTTCACCACCCATCTGCAGAGCCATGACAAGCTACATGAAGGTCAGCATGTACTTCTGGAGGCTCAAGTGGAGCCACGCGCTGATCCTAATCTGCGCATTGAGTGGTTTAAGAATGGTATTTCACTAACCACCGGATCCCGCATACGCAGTACTTTCGATTTCGGTCTGGTTACGCTCTCCATTAATGGACTGCGTGAGGATGACTCGGCCATTTATACTTGCAAGGCCACCAACCAGGTGGGTGAAGCTGTCTCTACTTCCTCACTCAAGATCGAGGATCGTCACTGGTTGCAGGGAGATTCACTGCATCCAGATGCTCTGCCGCGCATTGGCCAGCTCGAGGCACCTAAAGAAGGTCGCCCCGAGGCACCGGAGCCTACTTATGAGACGCCCGTCTTTATTACTCATCTCAATAACATCGAGTGTAAGGAGAACGATAACGTCCGCTTTGAGTGCAACGTAGAGCCTGCTCGCGATCCAACCATGAAGATTGAATGGTATTACAATGGCCAACTGCTTCAAGCCGCCGCCAAATTCAAGGCTATCTACGATTTTGGCTACTGTGCTCTTGACTCGAGCAACACGTATGCCGAGAATAGTGGTATATACACCTGCAAGGCCACCAATAGCAAGGGATCGGCTACCACCTCGGGCACACTAAAGTGCACTGGTGGCAAAACCATGTTCCTAGATACACAGCATCCACAGGGCGAAAGTGGTCTGGAGGCTGTTCAGGAAACGGAGGAGGCACTGGCCAACCGCTATGCTCAGAAGCAAACGAAACCTGAGACACAATATCCACCACCAGTGTGGACGAAGCCACTACAGCAAGAGTTCCATCTGTCTGAGGCACAACCAATTCATTTGGAAGCCAATGTAGAGCCCAAAGAAGATCCTAATCTATTCATAGAGTGGTACTTCAATGGCAAACAGTTGAATCATGGTTCACGCTTCAAGATGACCAGTGAATTTGGTTTCGTTACTATGGACATGATTGAAGTCTACTCTAGAGATCAGGGCATTTACACTTGCAAGGCGTACAACAAAGCTGGAGAGGCATTCACCTCGACCACCATCTTCTGCTCAGATAAGGACAACATCATTGAGTCCACACAGCATCCGAAGGGCGCTGAGGGTCTTGAACAGATTCAGGACCTTGAGGATTCTCTGCGCAAGGATGGTAGCAAGCCTGAACAGCCCGATCAGGGCATCGCACCACGCTTCACCACCGAATTTGTCAACATTGTGGACATTGGCGAGGGAGAATTGGCCCATTACGAGGCCAATTTAATACCACTTGGTGATCAGAGCATGGTCATTGAATGGTTCTTTAATGGCAAAGTGCTCGAGGCCAGCCATCGTGTACGCACTATCTACGCTTTTGGTACCGTCGCCCTTGAGGTGCTGGGCACCAAGATCGAAGACACCGGCACCTACACTTGCCGTGCCACCAACAAATACGGTTCTGCTGAGATCAGTTGCACTCTGGAATGCGTTGAAAAACCACGTGGTCAGAAACCACATTTCACCTCGCATATACAACCTTTGCAGGGCCTGAAGGATGGCCAATCGGCTCACTTCGAGTGCACGTTGATCCCTGTCAACGATCCGGAACTAAAGGTCGAATGGTATCATAACGGCAAGCTCATGCGTCACTCCAACCGTATCAAGACCGTGTCCGACTTTGGTTACGTTGTGTTGGATATTGCCTACCTGCAGGATCACGATAGCGGCGAGTATGTGTGCCGTGCTTGGAACAAATACGGTGAGGACTTCACCCGTACTACCCTCAACTGTGGCGGCCGTGGTGGCGTATTCTATGACAGTTTACAGCCAGACTCCCTGCAGAGAATCCGTGAACTGGAATGTCCTCAGGGATTGCAGGCTGACACTGGTGCACCAGTTGTAGCTGAACCTCCTAAATTCATTACACAGATCAGTGATGTCACCAAGTTGGTGGAGGGACAAAGCGCTCACTTCGAGGCTCGCCTTACTCCCATTACGGATCCGGACCTTGTGGTAGAATGGTATTTCAATGGCAAGAAACTGCCACATGGTCATCGTTTCCGCACGTTCCATGACTTTGGCATTGTTATATTGGACATACTGTACTGCTACGAAGAGAACTCAGGCGTTTATGAGTGCCGTGCCTACAATAAATACGGCGAGGATGTCACCCGTGCTTCGCTCAAGTGTGCCTCCAAGGCCAGCCTCATTCTGGACTCGCAACTGCCACGCGGCATGGAGGGTGGTCTTGAAAAGATTGCCAATCTGGAGTACAGTATGGTACGCACTCGTGATGAGACAACCGAAGAAACCAAGGGCAAGGCACCGGTGTTCACCGTACCACTGGAGAACATTGAGAATCTACGTGAAGGAGAGAATGCTCACTTTGAGGCTCGAATTACCCCTGCAGATGATCCTAAGTTGAAGGTCGAATGGTACTGGAATGGACGTCCATTGAAGGCGGGATCACGCTTCCGTACCTTCTGCGATTTCGGTTTTGTAATTCTTGAAATTTCGCCTGTTTATCCAGAGGATTCTGGTGAGTACTCGTGCCGTGCTACCAACGAGTACGGCGAGGCAGTCACCACTGCTACCATGAAGATACAGGGCAAGCGCAGTATCATTATGGAATCCCAGTTGCCCAAGGGCATGGAGGGCACCATTGATCGAATTGCCGAACTGGAGGGTCTTGGCTCCCGCAGCACAGAATTCGTGCCGGAAGATGACACTGGAAAACCACCAGAGTTCATTACAACACCATTCGACATGGTCATCTCAGAAAACGCACTGGCACACTTCGAGTGCCGCTTACAGCCTATCAATGATCCATCCATGCGCGTGGATTGGTTCCACAACGGCAAGGCATTGTGGTCGGGCTCTCGGATTAAGACCATCAATGATTTTGGCTTTGTCATTCTTGAAATTGCCGGTTGCTATCAGCGCGACACGGGTCTGTACACCTGCAAGGCTACCAACAAACATGGCGAGGCCACTGTCTCGTGCAAGCTGCAGGTTAAGGGTCGCCAGGGCATTGTCATGGAGCCCCAATTGCCGTCGAACTTCCGCACTGGTACGGAGAGCTTACAGAAGTTGGAGGAGAGCATGCATAAGCGTGAGGAGATGGTTATCGATGAAGAGCAACCAAATCCACCCAAGTTCATTGAGGAGATCAAGGACAATCTGGATGTTCCTGAAGGTGGACCCATACACTTTGACTGCCGCGTGGAGCCCGTTGGCGATCCAACCATGCGCATTGAATGGTTCTATAATGGCCGCGTTATGGCCACTGGCTCAAGAGTGCATCAACTGAACGACTTCGGTTTTATTGCCCTAGATATTGACTACATATATGCACGCGACTCTGGCGAGTACACGTGCCGTGCCACCAACAAGTGGGGTACTGCCACCACCACCGCTAAGGTCACCTGCAAGGGCAAGCACAACATTGTATACGAATCCCAGCTGCCCGAGGGTATGACTGCGGAGAAGTTGAAGGAATTGGAACGTGGACGCATACCAGATGCACCCAAGGTTGTTGAGGAGCAGTTCGGCCCACCAAAGTTCATCACACAGATCGCTTCGGTCACCGCCGAGGAGTCTGAGGCAGTGCGCTTTGAGTGCCAAGTCGAACCGAAAACGGATCCCAGTCTACGTGTCGAATGGTACCGCAACGGCAAACCTTTGCCACTGGGTCATCGCTACCGTAACGTCTTCGACATGGGCTTCGTTTCGCTGGACATCTTGTATGTGTATAACGATGACTCTGGAGAGTATGTGTGCCGCGCTGTCAACAAACATGGAGAGGATCGCACTAAAGCCACAGTCTCCTGCAAAAGTAAGTTTACAGCGCACCAAAAGTAATAGTGAAATTCTAAGCCATATATCTTTACAGAACTGCCTACAATCCTGCTACAGAACCAGGTACCGCGCGGCATGAAGCGTTCGGATGCCCTTACTCAAATGGAGGCTACCATCAAGAAATACACTTCGGAGATACATCTGACCGAAGATGATCTCTTCGACCCGGATCGCAAGCAGCCACCACGTTTTGTCACACAAATCAAGGATCAAACAACGCTCACCGAAATGGCTAAGACAAAATTCGAGTGCCAATTGGCGCCTGTTGGAGATCCGAACATGAAGGTCGAATGGTTCTTTAATGGCAAACCATTGCTGTTCAGTAAGTATTCCTTTGTGATGAGCTATGCATCACCTTTAACTTTATTTCTATTCGCAGAAAATCGCTTCCAGCCTATTTATGATTTTGGCTATGTGGCTATGAACTTCGGCTGGGTTTATCCCGAGGATAGTGGTGAATATGTTTGTCGTGCCACTAATTTGTATGGCCAGGACGAGACTCGTGCCGTCATCAAGGTATCCGGCAAGCCCGGCATCGTCTATGACTCTCAACTGCCCGCTCACATGCAGAGCATTGATCGCATTCGCGAAATGGAAGCTTCCTGGCAAGTGTAAGTAATTTTAATTGAACTCATATAATTCGATGCTTTATGTGATTCTATATATTTTTAGTGTGCCCGAAGAGGTTGATCCAGATGCTAAGCCAAGAACCAAGCCCGTTTTTGTCAGCAAGCTGGAGCCACAGACTGTGGAGGAGGGCGACCCAGCCAGATTCTGTGTGCGTGTCACCGGTCATCCACGTCCTCGTGTTATGTGGCTCATCAATGGACACACTGTTGTACATGTAGGTTCATTTAATGGCAAATTTTTGTCATAACAGCTAATTTATTTGCTTTGTCTCTGTTTCCTTCCAGGGTTCTCGTTACAAGTTGACCAACGATGGCATGTTCCATTTAGATATACCCAAAACGCGCCAATACGATACCGGTAAAGTGGAGGTGATCGCGCGTAACTCCGTGGGTGAATCGATTGCGTCGACCGAGTTAAATGTGGTTGCACGCTCTGATGATTATCGCAATGTGTTGAAGAACTCGCCACGCCGTAAGTTGTCTATACATAGAAACACGTAGAAACTATCAAACTTTCGATAAAGATATCGATTATGAACAGCTAATTAGATATTAACACAGTAGCATTTTTAGCTAGCGGTACAAACAAACTAAACACAATTTCACATAAACGCGCATTGTAAATATATACATTGACACATAATTGAGTGCTGTATTAGCGTTAGTAATTAATGATAAACTATCGTTGCATTTTACTATCGCTGCGTGTTACAGTTCTAGCACTTACATACTGTTTTAAGCACAAACTCACAATATGATTGCATACCAAACCACAAGCCAAAGATCGAATTAGATATTTCACATATAGAGTACAAAACCAACAACCACCACTGCTCCCATACAATATACCCCTATGTAATTCCTCAATTAAAAACTCCATCTGCGATGAGCTTATCAATTTCAAGGAGCTACGGAAACTGCGCCTACTTGCCGTGGACTTTAGCTGCAATAAGTATCGCTGGACGCCTTGGGTAGAGTAATGGTTGTGCAAGTTGTGTGTGTGTGATTTTGTTGAAGAATATTCTATCTATATATGCTAAATTCTCTGGCTGATCCAATTCTATGTCTGTCTTTACTCATTCGTTTTTAAACTAAAGGAGTTGCTGAACCTCTGCATCATCGATTAGATCAATCGATTCATATTTTCTACTAATCGCTTAAAGGCATGCTTTTTTTATGCTAATCACAAATGCATGTCTGTAGTTTGCTATATAATATATAACAGATATAATAAGAAAACTTGAACTTAATCCACGAATTTGCTTTCGGACTATAGCTTGGTATGATTATGAGCTAGCTGCCTATCAAAAGGAGCGACAGGAGAATGAGCTGGAGAAGGTCTTCGATGAGCGTAAACAATATCTGTCCGAGCAGAGTGCTCACACTTTGAAGGGTGTGGAGCATCTAAAGCCCAAGCAGTACAAGCCCAACACACCCGAATGGCAACAGAGTGTCAAGGCTAAGAAGAGTGAGGAGTACTACAATAAGTTGCAGGAGCTCGAGACCGAGCAGCTGCTTAAGGAGACCAACTTACGCAAGGATACGCACCAATATGCCATACCCGGCGAGAAGGTGGTCAGTAGCTCTGCAGCGAAGGGCATGGCTCAATCGTACGAGGAGAATCTGTAAGCTAACCTTGCAATTATATGAATTCTTTAAAACTATAGCGTACATTTCACAGTCAAGAGCAAACGCACACAACTCAAGTGAAAGGTGCCCCAGCAAAGGGCGTTGCGCAACCATCCGAGTCTTCGGTACACGGACGAGAGGTGCACATGAATAAGCAGCAGCAAGTGCAGAAGGAGATTCAGGGTGATCTAGAAATCACACGTAAAATCACTGCCACCGAGACAACCGAAATGGAGCACAAGGGCACCATTCAAGAGCGTGTTGTCAAAGGACCCGTAAAGCCCGCCAAGGCACCAGTTTTTACGAAGAAGATACAGCCCTGTCGCGTTTTTGAAAACGAACAGGCCAAGTTCGAGGTGGAATTCGAGGGTGAGCCTATGCCCACCGTGAAATGGTACCGCGAAAGCTTCCCCATACAAAATTCACCGGATCTGCAGATTCACACCTTCAGTGGCAAGTCGATTTTGATCATACGCCAAGTCTTTATTGAGGATTCGGCCGTGTTCTCTTGCGTGGCCGAAAATCGTGGTGGCACTGCCAAGTGCAGCGCCAATTTGGTTGTGGAGGAGCGCAGACGCGCCGGCAAAGGCGGCATACAGCCCCCGAGCTTTGTCAATACCATACAGAGCACCACCGTGGCTACTGGACAGCTGGCCCGTTTCGATGCTAAGGTGACGGGCACACGGCCCATGGATGTGTACTGGCTAAAGAATGGCATGAAGATTCAGCCAAGCATCAAGTTCAAAATGCTTGAGGAGGATAATATCCACACGTTGCTTATTATCGAGCCCTTCGCCGAAGATTCGGGTCGCTATGAGTGCGTAGCTGTTAATGCCGCTGGCGAGGCGCGTTGCGATGGCGATTGCATCGTGCAATCCCCTAGCAAACCAGATAAACCGACCACTCCAGGCAGTGAGAAGGCTCCACACATTGTGGAGCAGCTGAAGAGTCAATCCGTCGAGGAGGGCAGCAAGGTGATTTTCCGTTGTCGCGTCGATGGCAAGCCCACGCCCACAGCACGCTGGATGCGTGGCGAGAACTTTGTGAAGCCCTCGCGCTACTTCCAGATGACACGCCAGGGAGAATACTATCAACTTATCATCTCGGAGGCATTCCCCGAGGATGAGGGCACGTACAAGTGCGTGGCTGAAAATAAGCTTGGTAGCATACAGACTAGTGCACAGTTGAAGGTCCGTCCCATCGAGAATCTTGATGCACCGCCAACCATCACTGCGTTGAAGGATGTGTCTGTGACCGAGGGCATGCCTGCCCAGTTTAAGACCACGGTCACAGGCAAGGTGAAAGCACACAGTGTACAGTGGTTCCGCGAGGGTCAGCTCATACCGGAAACACCCGATTTCCAGGTTGGTAACTTTTACATATACTATTGAAAGAATAAATCTAAGTTTTCCAGAAATCTTCTGCACGCTCTTAAAATTAAACAAAATTAAACTATTATTCTAAAGTTTATACATATTAAAATTATGTTGGACCACGTACACATACACATTGAAATAGTGTATATTATTTTTGGCAAATGTGGAGCCCTTTTTTGCTAAACCATTTTTCTGTGTCATTTTACAGATGATCTTCGATGGCAACAGCGCTGTACTATTGATTGGCACCACTTATGAGGAGGATTCGGGCATCTTTACAGTGCGTGTGACTTCGTCAACCGGACAGGTCGAGTCATCAGCCAAATTGACTGTTAAAAGTAAGGATTAACCTAGCTAAGAACTAAGCACAAAACCAACCAAAACCAGAGTTCGAAAACAGCAACAGCAAACGTAAGCGAACAGTCTTCGAAAACGCTCCAAAGAATGCTCAAAATCTATAAAAAAAAAAAACAAATCACACAACGACCAAACAAACGAAAAACAAAAACACAAAATCTATACAAAAAGGAAGATAATTTTTATATATATATATATATTTTTTTACAATAACGGATCCTTATACTCGATATCATCAGCCTATATGAACTAACTTATGTCAATCGATAACTAGTCGTAAAAGTTTGAGTGAAGAATACTTTAAAGTCGACCGATTTTTATTTAATTACAGTTTCTACTGTATTTTACTATCGCTATTACAACGAACGAGTTCTACAAATATTACTAACCTTAAAAAAGTAAAAACAAAAACATACAAAACACTCACAAAAAAAAAAAAATGTTAAAAAACCCCAAAGAAAGATGTTTTAACAAGTTTTACAAAAAAAAGGAAGCAATCTTAAAAATCACAAAAAAAAGTTTAACAATAATAAAACAATTTCAAAGTATTTTGCAATATACACATATTTATAGATCATTTTCTTTCAAAAAGAAGAGGGCCACACTGCTAGTCGAAAAACGATATACTTATATATATAGACATAATTTTCAATGCTCAAAATTTTTCCAACTCAGATCGAATGAGTGAATACGAGGCTAAAAAGCACTCAAATGATGTGAGTCTTTTTTGTTGTGCCCCTTTTTGAGTTGCACATTATAAATAAATTAGGCAGCTTATGTACTTTCGTTTTGGGCACTTTAAAAATACAAATACCCAATATTCAGCACCCCTCTGTCCCCTTCGTATCTATATATACATATATAGAATATATAATACATAGCAACTGAAACATAGCACTTGAGTGCCGTGTGCAAAACGCACATTTATCCCGCCTCCGCTCGAGCGTGAAAGTTTTGAACGAAATTTTTCATTTGTATATTAGCATAAAATATTGTGGATGACACATCTAGCGCAGCGCTTGATAGCTTTAGATTTTTAGCTTTCTATATCTCTCTATATATCCTAACAGATACACACACAATATATTCCGGGCGCAAAAACTAGCGCACAGCCCCCGAGGGGAGAGACATGAAGATGTTGTTGAAAGACTGCCAGAGGTAGATCAGCTTATCTATATATATATATATATGTATGTTTGCTGTTGAATATAGATGTAGATGTATGATAGCTATACGAATGTGGGTTGGCCCCTGTGCTATTTTCAAAATTTTGTATTTTTTGGAAAATGCCTGATTTCGAAAACTAATTTCCAATAGATTAGCTAAAAAAGCAACGTAATGTGGAAACCCATACCATAATTATATATTTATAGCACACACAGCGGGCGCAATCTGGATTGTATGGTTTTTTTCCTCTTTGTGAGCCACAATGAAACACATATTATCTATTTTTCGTTTCAAGTAAATCGTAAAATTTATTGCATTTCAAAGCAACGTATACTACAATACAATTTATATATATAAATATATGATGATTTTTCGATGTATAGTATGAGTTGTGGCCTGACATTTAGAACAGGCAAAAATAAAATAATTAATTACCTACAACTTTTTTGGTTTGGGTTCTTGGCGATCTTGGTATAGTGTTCGTTATAGGTACAAATGAATACACTCGTACTGGCAGCTGAATAAATTTGCATCAATCGACGACGACGACGACGACGACGAAGACGATATGAACATGTATCAGAATAAATGACTATATTTATGATGCAGAAATGATTTTTAATTAGATTAATCAGTTACGGCAGTTTATTCATCTCTGTGTCCCAGTACAATCTCTGATTCACGTTTAGTTGCCATTCATATTTATAGTTTGTTTGCAACAGTCGAGCGTGTGTTCCCCTCCCTATGAAAGAAAATAAATCTATTAGTATATATTGCTATGATGTTTTCATTATATAGGCAACGGTACTCAAACTTGATAAGAATTTGAAACTCAAACTTGAAAAGTATTTGAAACTCAAACTTTTACTGACCAATATCAAACCGATATTCGTACTGATACATACAGCTCCAAATGATCCGACGTATGCCACACTGCATCTCTCTCCTTAAAAATGTTGTAATCCTCCAAAATTTTGTATTTGTTTATATATGATATGATTAATTTATATAAAAGAAATATTATTTAATTTGTAGTGATGTTGCATGAGATTTTATAATTCATTTTTTTCTGCCGCTTTTTACTACTAATTCGTTTTGTTTCATTACGTTTCGTTTCGTTTTATTGTTCATATATATATATATATTGATATATATACACACTTGATTACCACTTTCTCTCTATCTATCGTTCTTTAATCTCTCGTTCATACACAAAACGAATTTAAAGTAATCAAATGAATCGATTCAAATCAATATTTGCCGCTTCTGTTTCTCGTATCATGTGGTATAAAAATAAAAATGCTTAACTACTAAAAAATTAATCATAAAAACTCATGCGACTTTTGTTTTTTAAGTTACTTTTTATCGACATTTAGGCACAATTGTCTTCTATATATTTATATATATGGCAGATATTATGTTTGGCCAATAATGTTTATGTTTAACGTTATCCCACTCATATTTTTAGTGCGATCGTTCGAACTATAGATCGATCGCTATGTTCATTTCAACTATTATCACTATTGTTCACTTCTTGTTGTAACTTTGTCATGTATTTAATAACTTAAAACCAATATCGCGGCAGTTTTTCAATAAAACGAAAAGAAATTTAAAAACAATAAGTGGCATAATAACGATCCAAAGATCTAGTTTTTTCGTTGCGCTACTCCATTTGCATCCTTACGCTGCTCCGCTCTGCTCTGCTCTGCTCTGCTCCGCTCTACTCGCATTTTTTACTCAAAACAGGTAAAAGTATAGAAACCTATTTAACTATAGCTGTAACCGTAATTGTATTTGTAATTGTATCTTTAATGTTCATTGTTCATCGCTTAGAACATTGTTGCGTTTTGCGCTTTACACTGCACCACTATACACGACACGCGGCTCGAGCTTCTGTGCTCGATTGTTGTCTACATTTGAATGAGAACGAATGCGCTGCGCTGCGCCGTGCTGCGATGCGATGCGGCCAACTCAAAGCACACAACCAGAAATACACACAACAACACCACCACCAACAACAACATCAATTAGAACAACAAATCGAAGAATGTGTATAGCTCACACCTGGTGACGTAGCGAGCACTAATCATAGATCTATTTTGGGTGCATAGTGTAAACAGGCCCAAAACGAACTTTTGTTCTTTGTGCAATTAATTGTTATGACCGAAACAGCTCTCTCAGTTGAAGTATGTAGGGTATCTATGTGTCTACACGTGTACACCTGATGTTCTTATTGCTGATGACGATGAGGATGATTCTGTTGCTATCTATATAGCCTGTACTTAGGCTGTCGCATTGATGGCATGCCAAAAAAGAAAAAAAACAGAGCACAGCCAACAGGTTAATGCTAGAATGGTCGACAGATTCGTCACACACCATTAATGAATCATGACATTCACTCATACACATTCACATACACACACACATTCACACACACATTCACACATACACATTCAGATCCACACCCCTATATACACACTCACACTCATCACACATTTAGTTTTTATCAATGTCAAACAACTACGGCTAGCCAATTATTGATTCACGGTCAACAACAGCCGAAGAGTCTTTCCCATAAATCTGATCTAATATTCAGAAATGACTGCCACTATACCTCTCAGTGTTGGCATGTTCTTAAAATAACCAAAAAAACAAAAAAAAAAAAAAGAAACAAATCTAACTGATTTGATTTCAACTCTGAGCAAAGTAAAATCCTGCCATTACACGATTGTTTTTGAAATGTAGATTTAGATTCATACAAAAATTATTAGATGATATGATTCAACCTCTATAAAAATTGATATATTTTCTTTGAAGGAAGCCCTAAATGACTCAAATGGCAAGGTGCTCAAGAGTAGAGTCGTAAATTAAAACAGAATTATTTATGTCATACGGTTATGCCGTGTTATACAAAATTCACATATTTTATATCTGCACACTAAATTTTAAATATATATTCAAGTTCATTGTTTGCACATATGCCGAATGTATATACAACATACATACATACGTATGTATAAATGTGTATACTATATGTAGTAAGTATTTATGTCGAAAGTATTTTTATTCGTTTTTAATATGGAAAGTGCTCTATCATGATGGAGATGAACTATTTATGAGGTATGTATCAAATTGCCATGGTATGACGCCTATTAGGTATGTTTAAGCAAACGTGTGTAGAATGCCATGAAGGACTTGTTTGCGCTTCAATCGAACTCTGGGAAAGAAAACTCAACTAAAGCCTGGGGTGTCCTTGAACTAAATGCGCTTTCCCCTTTATAGAACGTCGTATCTCGGCTTATCAATTAAGAACGATTGATTCTGTCGAAGATGAGTCCTCATCGTCCGGAAGGGAGGATAGTGCACCCGATTCGCCTTACCAACAACAACCACAACAGACGGGCGAATATGGCCAGTACTTGAGCGTAAATGGTCAGCAGGTACAGCATCAGGGTCGTTCGCGCACCAAGAAACCAAAGGTGAGGAGTAAATCGTTGCAGCCACCAACAAATGTTGTACCCTGGCGCAAATCGTCACGTCCACACCGTGGACGTTCGCTGGACAAGCAGCCCTTCTTGCCTGGCTTTAAGCCGGAGCCAGTTAAATCGTGGACGGAGGAGACAATTAGTCTAAAAGCCACGCCCATTGAGAAGAAGAAACCCACACCTAAGCTAGAGGCAGCCACGGTTGTGCTCAAATCAATCAAAACTGAGCGTGACCAGGGCATAATGAGTTTAGGCGCCACTCTGGAGCAAATTATTGCAGGTAAAACAGAGAAGGAGGCTGTGCCCTGGATAACAATGCGTGAGAAGCTTAAGCAGGTGGAGAGCGTGCAACAGCAGCTCAGCAAATTTGATCTAGATGAGGTCTACTTGCGTCCGCTTGAGGGTCAAATTGAAACGGACGAACAGTTGCCGCAGCAGGCTCAAGTGGAGCAGGTGCAGCGCACACAAGAGATTCAACGTCTGAAGAGTATGGAGAGCGTTGAGATTATGGAAATGACGGATCAGATCGATAAGCTTATTACGCAACAGCAAAACACCAAGGATATGATACCCTGGAAGGAAATGCGTGCACAATTGAAGAGCGTGCAGCGCGTGACGAAGCAAATGGACAAGTTCAAGGTGGAGGAGGTTGAACTTCGTCACTTGCAAGCCCAGCAGGCCATCAGCGAAGAGTTCCAGACCACTGCTGAAGACACTGTAATCATGACCATCGATGAAAGCTCCAAGGGATCAATATCGAAGGTTATGCGTCGCGATGAACTACAGCAATACGAGGATCAATCGAATCTCTTCAAACAGCAGTTCATCACTTCCGAAGATGTAAATATAATGCACGTCTCCGAGCGTGAAAAGCTCGAGGCACAACGATTGCTGCGCGAGCAGCAGGCTTTCAACTGGCGACAACAGCAACAGCGTCCACAGCTGCAGCCTTTAACATCCGTGGAGGATACTATTTCTCAGACAAGCGAGCGTCAACGAATTTTGCAACAGCAGAGCCTTGTTGAAGAGGCAGAACGCCAGCAGTATACTCACGTTGAGGACAGTCAGATGATGAGCCTGGAACAGTACGAACATCAGAAAATGATCAATCAGCGCACTCAACAGGATGCCTATAACTGGCGGCAACCCCAACATCCACAGAAGTTTGTTCAGATTGAGGATTCGTCGCTGCTTCATCTACAAGAACGACAGGATACGCAGGAGCAGCAGCTTTTACAGCAGCAGCCTGTCATGTGGGATCGTGGGCTAAAGAAACCGCAACAGTCGCAGCCACAAGCTCCAGGTCAACCGCCAGTTCAACAGCCATACCAGGAGAAACCAAGAACTTATGAGGAAATGCACGATGAGCTTATTGAGCCCATGCCTGTGCAACAGCCTATCCCCCAACCTGTGATGTGGGAACGTGGTAAAAAGAAGTCTGTTCAACCTCAGCAGCAAACATACGAAGAACTACACGATGTCTTGGAGCAACCGCAGGCTCCTGAGCAGCCAGAGCAAACGCCTGTCATGTGGGAGCGTGGCAAGAAGTCTATACCTCAAGAAATTGCAGCTACACATGAAATTGTAGAATCATCCCAAGTAGTTGAGCAACAAGCAATAGAAGAGCAGACCAAGAAGTCTGTTATTCGTCGTGTCATTCCACCACGTCCCCAGGAGGAAAAGGTTGAACAAGTAACGCTGAAACCAACACCAAGACAACGTCCAAAAGAAGCGCCAAAGACCGAAGAGTTCCAGTTGAAACCACTTAAAACCACCAGAGTTGTGCAGCAAACGGTAGAGGAAACCGCTCAGCAGGCTTTCGAGGAGGCTGCAGATGAATCGTTTGAAAACACTGTGATCGAACAACAGCCGGAGCAGCTATTACCGGTAATGTGGGAACGTGGCAAAAAACAGATTCAACAGCAAGTAGTCGAGGAAGCTTCCAAGACATTTGAGGAAACCGTCGACACACTCGAGGAGATGACAGTTAAACCGGAAGAACTACAACCACAACCTATAATGTGGGATCGTGGAAAAAAGAAACAGACACAGCCTCAGCAGCAAGTAGTTAAGGAAACAACTAAAAACCTTGAGGTTGCTGTCGACACCCTTGAGGAAGTTACTGGTAAACCAGAAGAACAACAACTACAGCCTGTATTATGGGAACGCGGAAAGAAGAAACCACAACAGCCCCAACAAAAAGTAGTTGAGGAACCTCCTAAGACCCTTGAGGTAGTAGTCGACACATTAGATGACGAGTCAGTTAAACCTGAAGAGCCACAGCCACAGCCACAGCCAGTCATGTGGCAGAGGGGCAGGAAGAAGCCTCAACAAGCAGCTCCTGAGGAAGTACCCAAGTCGGTTGAAGTTGCCGTCGATACGTTGCAGGAGGAATCTACTGCAGTACCACAGCCTGAGCTTAAGCCGGTGTTGTGGGATCGAGGCAAGAAGAAAAAACCAACACAAGATGTGGGTGATAAAAAGGTAGAGGAAGTGCCCACAATGACTTACGAAGAGGCGATTGATGTTCTTCCCGACGAAGTTAAATTAGAGGAAGAAGCCAAGCCTGTGCTTTGGCAACGTGGCAAGAAGAAGGTGTCACAACCGAAGACTTCGGAGGAGCAGCATCCCGATGAAGTTGATGCACAAATTGACGAAGTCGAACAAATTGAAGAAGAAATTCTTGAACGAAAGCGTAAAGTAAAGAAGGCAAAGAAATTAAAGCCTTCAGCAGAGACACCTGAAGAGGAGCCAGAAGAAGAATTTAATGAGGCTGAGGAGGCTATCGTTGAGCAAATAGACATTGTGGAAGAAAAGAAAAAGGTTAAAAGTACAAAGAAACCAAAGAAGCCTATTGAAACGACTACAGAAATAGAGCCCGAAGAGGCAGCCCAAGAGGAGGAAATTGTTGAAGGACAAGAGGAGGTTGTTGAGGAAAAGAAAAAGGTAATGAAAATCAAGAAACCAAGGAAACCTACTGAACTGGCGGAAGAAGTACCAGAAGTTATAGAAGAAACATCAGATGAGGCATTGATTCAAGAGCAGGAAGAGCTTGTTGAAGAGCAACAGATTGTAGAGGAAAAGAAAAAGATTAAGAAGACAAAGAAACCAAAGCTACCCGCCGAGGTAACCGATGAAATAGTGCAACCTGTGGAAGAAAATCCCGAGGAGGAAGAAACCGTTATTAAAGATGAGGAAGAGACTGTTGAGGAGAGTAGGAAAACAGTTAAGAAAATAAAGAAGCCTAAAAAACCTGTAGAAGAAGAATTAGCAGAAAAACAATTCCGAGAACAACCAGAGGAAATTGAAGATGTAGAAGAAGCTCCATTAGAAGAGCCTAAGAAAAAGAAAACTATCCCAGCTCCAGAAGTGGAACAGGTTGAAAAGATTACACTGAAATCAGTGCCTAGAAAACTACGCCCTCAGCCAGAAAAAGAACAGTTGGAAGAGGTGACATTAAAGCCACGTCCTAAGACTTCTACTGTATCTGAGACGAAGCAGCCCGAAACAACTGAAGCAGAGTTTGTTGACGTTGAGGATGTTATTACTACTGAAGATCAAGTGGTAGATGTTACTAAGAAACGCGTGAAGAAAAAGAAGCAAAAGACAAAACCAGAAGGTCAAGAATCCATTGAAGATATTGAGGACACAGAAGTACAAAAGGAAGACCAAGTTACACCGCAGGAACCTCAGCCTGTAGAGGAGGTAATTGAAGAATTACTTGATGAAGATTCTCCAAAGGAGACAGTCACTAAGGTTAAGCCTAAGAAGGAACAAATTGTGGAGATGGTTGAGGAAGTTTCCCTGAAACCAGTTTCTAGACCAAAGAAACAATTACCTCAGGAAGCCACTATAGAAGAGGTACGTCTTAAGCCAACAACACGTACGACCACTAAGCCTGAGTCGGTTACACTAGAAGAGGTTGACTTACAACATGTTGAAAAGGAAGAACAGGAGCTAATACAAGAAGAAAAGCGGAAAATTAAGAAAATCAAAAAGCCAAAGCACGAAGATTTACATGAAATACAAGATGCTGAGCCTACAGTACTGGAAGAAGCTGAACACATCGATATAAATAAGCAGCCTAAGCCAGAGGCCGAGCAACCGCAAGTGCCTTGGAAACGTGGCCAGAAAAAGAAGCCTGCAGAAGAACACCTGGAAGAAAAACAGTGGCCAACTGGCAAGCGACGACCTCTGCCCGAAGAACAGCCAGAAGAGGTACAGTTGAAGCCCATTCCAACCAAGCCAGTTGAAGGACCTCAAAAGCCAGATAAGTCAATTCCTGGACCGGAACTAAAGCCTGAAGAAAAGGTCGAGAGTGACGAGGACATATCTGACTTGGAGCCTCTAAAGATTCCAGAAGATAATCAACGGAAGGATAAGGTGAAAAAAGAAAAGAAGAAAAAGCCGAAGATAAAGAAGGCAACGCCATCGGTGGATGAGGTATCGCCTGAAGTTGCCGAGCCATTCGACGAACCGATTGCGGAAGAGGACCAAGTCGAGGAATTGCCAGTTGACGACGTAAAAGTGGTAGCTGTCTCGGAAGATGTGTTGCCCGAGGAAGAGGTTGTGGTTACTGAAAAAACTCCTGAAGCAAAACAAAAAGCGCACAAGAAACGTACGAAGCCCCTAAAGCAAGCTTCTGTCGAAGGGCAACCACAATTACTCGAGTCTGCAGTTGCTGAAATAGAAAAGGCTGATGAAGTTTCCCAAGAGATCTCACAAAAGACTATTACACTACTGAAAAAGACTGAAGACACAAGACCGCAATTTATAACAACTGAGCAGCTTATCGAGCTCGATGTGGAGGATGTGAGACGTGATCTGGAAATGAAACTCACATCCAATATTATTAAAAAAGAAAAACGCCGAGTGGTGCTCGATGACAGTCAGCCATTGCCCGAATTGGAGCTTATTACACAAAAACGTATACAAGAGGGCATCGATAAGGTGGCTGATGAGGAACTTATTGAAGATCAACAGCTGACCCAAAATCTACAGGAGACAACGACCTCTGAGGTAATTGGGCAAGAACGTAAGCTGGTTAAGAAGAAGAAAAAGGAAATCAAACCTCCACGCATCACCGAAAAATTACGACCTCGTCAGTGTGTGCCCGAAGAGCCAACGGTGCTAGAGTGCAAGGTTGAAGGTGTACCGTTCCCAGAGATTAATTGGTACTTTAACGATATGCTCTTATTTGCATCGGAAAAGTATGACATCACCGTGGTGGAGCAAGTTGCTCAACTAAAAATTGCCAAGGTTACGCCCAGCGATGTGGGTGTCTATACATGTGAGGCCAAGAACGAGGCTGGCGTAGCTACAAGTCGTACCAACATTATCTTGGGTAAGTTAAAATTAAATATACTCGAAATATATTTTACCTTTGTTAGTCACTTGAAAGTTAATGCTTTCTGGTGCAATAACTATTTAACCTTCCAAGTACCTTATTATAAATAATATACCTTCATTCTGACCTAAACCCTAAACATGCGACAAACAAACTTATAAACTTTCTATTCACAACGTACACAGAAAAAGAACAAGGAGTACCACCACAATTTACGAAACCACTTAAGATAGTGTTTACAGAAGAAAAAGAGCCTGAACGGCTTAAGGTTACTGTTACGTGTCAGGTTGCAGGCAAACCAAGCCCTCAGGTTAAATGGTTCCGCGGCATCGAGGAAGTTATACCCAATGAGGCCCTCCAGATGTTCTATAACGAACAGACTGGTGACGTGGTCTTAGAGGTTATAAACCCTACACCCAATGAAGCTATTACCTACTCGATTCAGGCTCAGAACCAGTTCGGACGTGCCATTGGAAATGCCAACATTTTGAGTCGACTTGATGAGGTACCACCAGAGATTTTAAAACCACCAACAGTTACTCCACTAAGTGCAGTGGTTATACCAAATGGCGGTACCCTTCTGTTCCAGGCAACGTATACTGGAACACCGCAGCCAGAAATTAAATGGATGCGCAATGGTCGAGAGATTATTGAGAACGAAGAGACAATCATAGAAACCACTGAAAGCACTACTACCATTAAGGTTATAAATATGACTCGTAAGCGCACGGGTAAATATGAGGTATGGGCAAAGAATAAGGTTGGCGAGGCTAAGTCCTCTGGATCCGTAGTAGTATCAGATCAAGCGCCTGATAAACAGATCAAACCACCAAGATTTGTACAACCTCTGGAGCCAAAGTTCTTCGGTGAACATGAAGTTGCCATACTTGAGGCTGTGGTTGATTCTGAACCGCTGTCATCCTTCCAATGGTTTGTCCACAATGAACCTATCAAGAGCTCCAATGAATGCCGCATTGTAACCCAGGCTAATAAGTCGACGCTGCTGATTGAAGACTTCCAAAAGAAGTTTACAGGTCCATTTACATGCCGGGCTGAGAATGTTGGTGGCTCGGTGACATCGACAGCCACAGTCAATATGCTAGATGCAATAATGCAGGAGGAGGCAGTAGAATTTGAATCACCAAGATTCATTAAAGAGTTGGCTCAACCTGTTGAGGTGATGGATGGAGAATCCCTTCTGTTGACTTGTCAAGTAACAGGCAAACCCACCCCAAAGGTGGAGTGGTATCATAATAAGGAGAAGATAACGGAAACAAAGGAGACAACTATATCACAGGATATGCAAGGAAATTGTCAGCTGCAAATTACGGAAGTATTCCCTGAAAATGAGGGCGAATATAAATGCGTTGCGACGAATAAGATTGGCAAGAGTGTGAGCAAATCAACTGTTAAGATTCAAGGTACCACCAATTGATAAACGGTAGTTGCTAGTTCAGTTAACAATAGAACGTTGGCAAAGTTCATGTAGAATCACGTTTCAAATAGGCTTCCGAATAACTCTCTATCTACACATTCTCTGACTCTATCCTTTTTATAATATTCTGTTTGAATTGCCATATCTTCTTTAAATACCTTTTACTAACGCACTTCCTGAATATCTTGCATGAGATCCTACCCAACTTAAGGAGTATCGACTTCCTATGAATAAATCCTATTCCTGTTGTAAATAAATTTTTTCATGTTGAGTTCCTTCCATTCAATATATTCATTTGTGTGTGCATATATTGATATATTTTCGCATATGTATATTTTTTAGCATTTGAATATATCCCCGATTCTGAAATCACTGGACTCACAGGATCTGAGGAGGATCTACTTGATAGAGTAAGCGTGATTGCAGTCAGAGTTGTATAGGTCACTTTCTCAAGCTAATGTTTACCCTCTACATAACTAGACTATCTCAATCGACGAACAAGCACCAAAGATTATTAAAAAATTACCTGAAAAAATCGAACCCAAAGAAGGCGAACAAGCCAAATTGGAAGTTAAGGTTATTGGTAAGCCTAAACCAAAAGTCAAATGGCTACGTGACGACGAACAGATATTCGCTTCCGAGGAATATCAAATCGAAAATTTCGACGATGGGACCTCAGTATTGGTCATCAATCATGTATATCCCGATGATTTAGGCACAATTAGTTTTGAGGCCTACAATCCATTGGGAGTGGCAGTAACTACTGCACTATTCGCAGTGGAAGGTACTGATATAGTTTATCTGATAACTCTACCTAAATATGACAACTTATTAATGTTTACCAATGATGGAAATGATTTGGAATTGTTAGTTAAAACTCTTTTTCAGGTCTGCTGCGGAATATTCGAAATTGTTTTTACCCCTTTAATCCTTCTTGAAAAACATTTCCAACTCATATTCCCCCACACTCTTATATAAACTGTTTAGAAAATACACTGACAAAATACGAAAGGGCAGAAATATTTTATACCAAGTTCTGATATACCGATTGATTTTTGAATATATAATAATACGAACATATTGTCCTTTTGCTATATCACATATATGATAGGCATCGTTGGATCCAAGGACTACCGCAAACCGGAATGGGTTACTCACATGGAAGAGATGCAAGTGGCGCTCAAAGGTATGTATAACATATCTGACAATTATAAACGTTTTACACCACTGTTTATGTGTATATGTGTTTTAATTTTGTGTTTTCCAACACACACAAATGTATCCGTTCTATTGTCCTAAATCACAAACAAAAGCAAAACAATTAAACATTTCACAGTATGTCAATTTTCTCTGTCTGTCTTTTTGTCTGTCTTTTTCTCTCTATTGTATTTGTCCTTGTATTATACAATGTCTCGTACAACTACAACAACTACAAAAATTTAACTAAGTAGTACTAGTACTATGTACACCATGTCAAAGTTGTCCACTGTTTTAATTCATAATTTCTCAGTTCCTCAAAAACAGCTCACAGCTCTAAGGCTTATACTCCCTAAAAGAAAACAACCCCATGCCCTTACCCCTAATATGATACCTTAAAGTAAACGCCATTAGAATTATTAGTATTATAACGTATATCTATATATATATATATTCTCTTACAGTATCAGTATTATCTACAAGTAATTGGTTCTTATTTCTTATTTTTATTTTCCAAATTTTTACTAATCAAAAATTCCCAAAAGAAACCGTATGACATTCCCGTAAAGAAACGCAGCTTGCTCAAACACTTTGCTTAATACTGTACATAGCCGATCGAAACTTAATAAGTTATATGCATTATATCTACATACGTTTATATGTTATTTGTTTGAATGTAAGTTGTGCGCACTTAAAAACAGACAAACAGTTTACATTTTACAACTACTCAAAGTTAATAGATCCCAACAGACACTGTAAGTACACTGAGAGAAAGCACAACTAACACATTCTATACATATTTGCTATATAGTTGCACTAATGCTTAGATCTTTATGCTTATAGCTGCTAAATGCTCGCCCTCACTACTAAATGAAATGCGTGACTGTCGTGCTGCCTTAGGCGAAACTGCAAAATTCTCGATACAATTTGCAGGCAACCCTAAACCAGGTACAGTATCTACATGGCGTACATAGCAGATCGAATTATTCCATTCGTATAATATGGTTTTTGTAGATATTCAGTGGTATTTCAACAATGTACAACTTAGGGCATCAGAAAAGTATCGCGTGATAGTAGAGGAGGCCGAGGCAATACTCGAGATTGTGAAGATTACAAACGAGGATTGCGGCTATTACACCTGCAAGTTGATCAATGAGATCGGAATGACTATGACTCGGGCCAAGTTCGATATATCTTCTACAACTTCTATAGTAGAGGAAACGAATAAGGCAAAGACAACCACTGTTAAAAAGAAAACGAGTAAAAAGACAATAGCCAAGCGTTCTAGTGGTGGGGAAAGTCATACTCTACATAAAACGGAGATCCAAATTGTGCCGTCAGGTCAGGTGGAAACTACAGTGAATATCGTTAAAGTCAAGCAAGCTGTGCCCATACTGGTGGAGCACACTGAAGTATCAGAGGCAATGCAAGTTAAAGATCGCAAAGTGGCTGATGCGGAACTGAAACGCAGTAGTGAAATAATTGAAGAATGCGAGGAAGAAGTATTGGAAGACGAGGAAATAGCTCGTATAGAAAAGGATACTACAATCAAGTCATCCAAGAAGTCTGTCGAGCTGACTGAGTGTGTTCAAGTGATACGCATGAAGATCACACAAAAAAACATTACGCGTGCAGATATATATGAGATCAGCCAACACGAAGAGGTTCGATGGTTACTAGAATCGGTTGATGCAGAGTCCTTCGGCACAATTGGTGAGTCTGCTTTGCGGGATCTGGCCACAATTGGTGTGTTGTTGCAATATGGCTGCACTCACTATGAAATCACCTATATGTATGAGCAGAATATATTCATATCGCTGCAAAAGCCCGAATCACAGTCGGCGTTGGTGCAGTTGGTTGAACGTGAGGGACACGAGGAATTAATTACCCAGATCTTGAGTGAAGCGGTAAACGAGGGCGAGGATGAGGATGAAACTTTATTAGCCGCAACGGTTGGTTTTAAAGCCTTTATACGAATGATACAGTCATATGAGATAACAATTGAGACGGTGATAAGGAGATTCCATAGGGAGGACTTTATATCGCACGATTGGAAATTATGCGGAAAGGAGGTTTGACTTCCGTTCAAATTTCAGTAACATATAAACAGTTGAAATGCTCCAACCATTTTATATTGGAAATTCTAGTAATTTGAAGTTGTGGCATTTCAGCTTTTGTTTTAGTGTTAGTTCCTAATGTTTTACCAATATCTTATATTTTACAAAATTGAAATCTAGAGAATTATAGAGACATCCCAGATCGTGCACAGTCATGAGGCTATTACACATGTGAAAATCGGTAAATATCAAGCTTAAGCTTATAGTATAACGCCTATAGTATATATATATATATATACAGTAACATCTAATTGCTTTTAATGCATTTCATTTTTATTTTTGGAATTTCTGCTTTGTATAAATTACCTGCGCAACTACCCCAACAACCAACCAACTAAATTTAACACGAAATCGTAGAGGAAACATTTGTTGAGGAACGCACGATAGTTGTCGATGAAGGTTTGAATATAAACACTGATGAACTGTAATACCTGACATACCAAAATACCAACTTACCAACAAACCAGTCTGTCACTCAGTCAGTCAATCAGTCGTGATGTAACCCAACGTTGAAGTTGCCTTAATATTGCTATTACAATTATTAACATAGATAATGCCTATATCAACAAATATACAACATAGAATTTTGTTAAATCAAATAAATCACTGTGTATATTCTAAAAAGACGTCTTTCTAACACTACCGAACTTGAACCTAATTAATACCTAACTACCTACTGACAGATACCCCTAGATATGATACGTTTATTGCAGCCAGTTGCCATATAAGCTTTATTACCAAAATTTGTTTCCAATGCTTCTACATACCCAAATACCGAAAGTAGAAGAGCTCCGCTTTCAGGGGGTAAGTTTTTTAAAGTTCTCCTTATATTGTATACTTTGTTTGTCTGTTTTGCACTATCTGTAAATATATTTAGAGCTAAGAATTTGATCACAAGCTTTACTGCTATAACTATAACTTGCCTGGCCTTAAGCTGTTTTATATGAAAGAGTGTATTGTTTTTAATGTCATCTTAGATGAAAAGCCGACATTGTCATTGTTTAATTACATTACATTCGCAGAAACCACAATCACAAAAGTGGAAAAACAATTCATACAGGAACAAGAACAAGTACAGAAAATACAGGCTGAACAAACAGTGCACAGAAAAACTAAAAACAAAAAGCATAATAAACATACAGATTCTATACAACACCAACAAGAACACCCTGAAGATACTGAGCACAGAGAAACATACGCTTTAGAATCGAATGTAGAGACACCCAGCACAGAGACTCTCGAGCATATTGAAGAGCTTTTGCGATCTGAAACACAGTCTAAGTACCAATATCTGCCACAAAGCACACACGAAATAGTTCCAAGTGTAGAAACAACAGAACTTTCAACACCACAACCAACAAGCGCGCGAGTTGAAAGTGATATCTTACCACAAAAAACGTTAGCTTTAAATGAGGAATGTTTGACACTTGATGAGATTAGCATGGACTTGGAACAGTCCACGCCAAAAGTCAGTAGGCTTTGTGAACAAGTTGAATTGCATGAGCGTCATGCAGTGTCTGTAGGCGAGACACAAGCCAAGGAGGCACCGCGAGAATTGAAACCATCCAGAATACCCAAACTTACAAAGGCCGAACGATCTGTGAAGGAATCGCATCCACTGCTGATAGCTGCTCCAAGTATAGAGGATTCTGTCATTGAATTAAACGCTTTTAAGACACCCACTCAACATGCTCGCCGTGAGGTATTACTCTCTCATGAACTTACATCTGAGGAACAATCAACTTTGGAAACCGTCGATCTACTTAAATCGCTAGCAACAAGTTCGCAAACAGCACATTCCGAATTTAGAGAGCAGGAAGGTATATTAGTTAGTGAACCATTTAGCGGCGAAACTGTTTCGAATGAGAAACCTATAGCAAAACATACTACTGAACAAATAACGCCGAATATCTCGCCAAGTGTGAGCGTGGGCATTTCTGAATGTCAAGCCGAGGAGTACCTAACGGAGCTTAAGCCTGCTGTAGCAGCACCCACTGAAAGTACAACACCAGTAGTTCAAGAGATCTTCGTAATTAGTACCAGTGAATCAAAGACATTAGAGAGCCTAGAGGAAATGCTTCCAGAACAGCAGCCCACCAAGATTTTAGCAGAAATAAGCATTAAGCCTGAGGTGGTGCCGTTACTTGTAGAGCATTCTGAAAAATTGGAGAGTTTAGGCGATGAAAAACCACTGAAACAGCGCCCTAATGCGCTGCAAGCTCTTGCTGATTTTGTTGTGACGGAGGCTCTGGTAAATACTACAGCAGACGCCAGAAGCCCCTTGGAAGAGAATTTGCCTAACTTCCAGAGCCACTCTCAAGAAGCTCAACTAGATTTGGAAACTCAAACGCACCTTATTACGCGAGAGACGATCATTAATGAAGTAATTAGTGATTTAGGCATTTCGGAGACCCCTAAGTCCGTAGATGCAACGTTGAGTCGAGCTAATACGTTGGCAGTAAGTGCAACACACGAGATTCAATTAGTTGAAATGACAGATGTACTGGAAAAGCAACCATTAGAGTCGACCAAGAGTGCTAAAGAAGTTTTAGCCACAACCCTTGGAACTGTTTTACGCCATGAGGATGAAATTTATGATTCCATAAAAGCAATAGATATCTCTGAAAGCAAAACAAATCAAGGCAAGCTAAGTATAACCGAAGGTGAACTCACCGCAGCAGTGGAGATACAGACCATTATTGATACGGAACAGCAGTTAGTATCAGATGTACCAGAAATAGGAATCGCTAAACAAAATTTTGTTGAGCAAAAGGCGTTGGACATTAAACAGGATAGGGGCATTGAGAAGGAGTGTATTTTGTTAACTGATACTCAGTTGCCAAAACAAATAGCAGCTGAAAAGATCATACCAGCAGAGCTTAAAGTAACTAGTGTGTTTGAGATGGAACTTCAACATGCATCTGCAAATATTGAAGATGATAACATTAAACCTGAAGCAGCTACACCAGCCTTTGAGGCAAAGCCTATTGGCTTAAAGACGTTGCAAGATCAGTTAGAAGGAATCACTAATCTACCGGTAGTTGAACAACCCGACAAAAAGATAGCGCAAATATATATGTACGAGAACCAACAGCCATTAGAGATAATCGATGTACAGGTAGCTGAGGTAAGCGCCGATTTAGTCAACATACAAACAATGCCAGTTGAACCTGAGCTAATAACGGAGACATTTACGCATACTGAACACATTGAGGTAATTCCATCGGAGTCCACAAGCGACCGGACGCTTGATAGGAAACCAATTGCAGCTCGAGCAGATCGCACTATCTTGACTCAATACGGAACTGATGTGACTGAGCAAGCTCTGTTAGAGGCATTAGAGACGCAACCAAAGGCCGCACAGCCTCAGCAGCAGAAGAGTACCACAAGTTTTGATCTTTTACAGTCACTAGAGACAAGTTCATGTCTTTCGCTGGAACAGGAAACAGCCATTTCGGAACTGGAAGTAAACGTAGAGAAGAGTGCAGCTTTAGGAACAGCTAGAGCTTTACAAGTGGCTAATAAATCTAGTGATCAGCCTTTGGAATTAATAGAACAGTTTAAGGATAAATTACACCGTGAACGGCAGGCACTCCTCAATATAGACGAAATATCTCTAGCAGAATGCGAGGAAACGTCAGTCTTGGAAGGTATAACAGATTACTTATCGCCGACTTTGAATCAGTCTACCGTAAGCAATATCGCAATTGTTGAAAATATCACGGCATTGGACACTTGTTCAGCCATAGTAAATGAAGACACTCAGGATATTATAGAATCGGTAGTTTCATGTCAAACTGAAATTATACCTAAGCTAAGTGATATTACTAATAAGATACCTGTCGCTGAGGAGCAGAATGTTTTGGATCATCCTTCGCAAATAACACCGTTTACGCCTGCATTAGAGACCGGTCAACCATCCATAAGCGCTTTCGAAGAGGTGACTGTGCAGGAGATAAAAACATTTGAGCAAGAGCTACAGATGGAACAGCAAACTCACCCAGTTGGACAGGTTGTTAAAGTGTCATTTGATTCGACAGTTGGTATTGTTTCAAAGCAGCAGGAGCTAGCATTTGAATCAGAACAATATCTTACGATGCCTGTTGCGGCGTTGGAACAAGTAAAGTTCGTTGCGACAGACTCATTGAGGATACCATTGACTGAAGATGTGCAGGAAAATCAGTCTATTGGCGATCTGACAGATTTCGTTGTATTAGAAAAGAATGCAACTCCTAGCATTGATGTCTTGAGGGAAACAAAAACAACGGAAGCCATCGTTTTTGACAATATCTCAACAGTTGATAATTCAGAATTTCCCGGTCACATAAGTTCACAGTCTATAATTCCGCATGAGCATACTCTGGTCGCCGAATGTGTAGTTTTTGCCAAGACAGAGGAATTTTTAAACCAGGCGAGCGAACATAAAAGTGCAAAGCCTATGCAGGATGTGTTGAACCAGTTGCCAGTTTCTGCTGATCAGAGTGTCCTAGAAGCCGAGGGTACATTTAATGTAAAACCTGTAAAGGAAAGGACGGTCAATCTTCGTGACATTATACCAGAATTATACATGAAAGATATCAATGAAGTTAAGGTCTATGAATCATTACATAAAGGACAGTTCAGTGAGCCATTAGTCGACACAAAAGCGGAAATTTCCTATGTTACAACTAATGCATATAATATTGATATACAGGAATCCGTAGAGTCTGAAGAAATGCTTCAACTAACTGAAGTTCCCAGACCTGAAGCCGCTAGTTCATCAAATTATCCTGCAAAACTACAGGTGCCTTTAAATTCTTTATCTCAACTAGTAGAGACAACATGTGATTACGATTCTCCTGTAGTACACGAAACTAGTGCTACAACTAGTTTGGAAGGGAGACATAATGAGATACTTGTATTGGAGAGTCAGTTAGCTGAAAATTCTGAAAACCTTTCCGAAGTTAAGGAAACAACGTTAAAAGCTATCGAATCGTTTAATGTTATATTTAAAGCTACTAGTGAATCGTTACAACAGATCGTACTACAAAAAGAGTCTGTTATAGAGACGCCAGAATCGCAAGAAGTCGTTGCAAAGCCTACCCTAACTAATGTTCATCAATGTACAACAACTTCGGATGTGATGCCATTTGAAACGTCTGAGCACGTGGTTCACAAAGAAATCATACAGCAGGAGGCGAAGGTACATCCTTTCGTTGCTGTAGATGCTAACAAGCTACATGTGCAAGTTGATGAACTAATTTTACAAAAAGAAGAAATGTTATCAGATGCTCATACTGTGTGTTTTGGCAAGCCTTTTATTGAAGGTTCACAGCGGGAGACTCTCATTTCTGAGGTAACTCCTATTGAACGCCTAGACTGCTTGGGAGATATCAAGGACGTCTTGAAAGTTGATGTAAAAATATCAACGGCTCATCCGCAGATACACACAACGATAACTGAAGTTAAGACTTACGAAAAAACGGAAGATCTTTTGGGCTCGCCTATTTCTAAGCAAATTGCACAAGTAGGAACAGACGCTGGGACCACGTTCGCTAGGCTTACTACAACACAGACGCCTTTTATTAAAGAGGGTGATCTGAGAACATTACCAGTTGCTAAAAGTTCTGCCAATATTTCAAAAAAAGAGGAAGAATCGTTGTTAACCGAGGAGATAATTGGAATTAGTTCCATTCAAGACATTTGCGATATAAGTATTCCAAAGAAAGTCAATGCTAATATCACATGCGATTCATCGACCACGGCCGCGACAGTAACCGAAGCGTTAGCTTATGAACAATTACCTGAGATGAATATTGCTCTCCAACACTCTAATACAAATATCGATATGGTTGACAGTTGTCTTATTCCTTCTGAAACAGATACTGTCAATGTATACGAAAACGTTCATCTACATAATGAATTTATGCCCCAATGCGCAAAACCATCGTTGGATGTAATTTCAGATCTAAATATATCAGTAGTGGAAGAGGTATCTGTTATACCATCTTTAACCGACATTTCAGAAACCAAGCCCTCTCAGGTGAAGGCATTTCATAAGAATATTACTCTTAAAAATGTAATTGTATCTAAAGAAGAACCATTTGAAAATATTGCAAGCATTGCGGAGCAACCATCACCTTCCAAAAAATCTGCGACTTTCGTCCCAACTGAAGAGAAATTTGTGGCTGTTACTTCACAGCTTCAAGATTCAGGAACTCTGCTCGAAATGAGTACACAATTAGATATTGATAATGCAAAGCCTTCAATTATGCCACATAGCTCATATCTTACGCAACAAACAATAATGGAAGAGCAAGTCACTATACTACCTAAAGAAGACTGTGACACGCAGTCCTTGACTGCAAATGTTAGTTTCCAAAGCGAAATATCAGATCTACACAGTACACACGAAACAACAGCGAATACACATGAAATTCGAAATCGCGAATACGGTAAACCAACAGTGCACAATATAGAGCCTCAAATACAAAAAACAATCATGTCTGTTGACACAAATACCTTAACTGAAAGAGAACAACATACAATCAAACAAAAACAAAAGCATGAAAAGCCTCAAAAGAGAATGACACATCACAACGAAGAATCTGTATCTGAATTCGAGCTAAAATCCGAGTCTCAATTACAACGTTCATCTGAAACTGAGTATGAAAGCTTTAAAATAAGTGAAACGGTAACGGTGAAGCCGGGTAAGTATTTAGTTGAATTAGGATACATGTAAGCTGTCAGACGTTCAGTTCAATAAAAAGGCGTTTTACTTCCATTACCACTTGACCCTCGAAAACTACAAAACACATATTACACAAAACAAAATACAAATTACATACATTAACCAACAAAGTACTAAAATTAAATTTTTTACACAGATACAAAACAAGCCACAGACACAAAACACACAAAACAAACACCAACACAAACTAAAGAAACACATGAAGTTGAAATATCTGAAGAACCAGAGACGCTTCAAGTAATTGAAGAAATTTCGAAAGAAGGCAAAGTAAAAAAAAAGAAAAAAAGCACTAGTCTCATTAAAAAACTTAAAGGAGACACAGAAGAGATCACAAAGATTGAAACTGATGAAGAGGAACAACCCGAAACCACAGTCACTCTAGAAAAGGTTCCTGTAAAGGTGGATCAATTTGAAGAAATTAAGGAGCTTCCTGAAGAAGTTCGAGTAATTGAAACAATTTCTGAAGATGGCAAACCCAAGAAAAAGAAGATCCGCACTCGTGTCATCAAGAAGGTTAAGGGTGACAAACAAGAAGTTACAAAGATCGAAACTGTCGAAGAGGATGAGAAACAGCCTGAAACCACTGTCACAGTGGAAGAGACTTCTGTTGACGAGAAGCCTGAAGAAATTCAAGAGCTCCCAGAAGAAGTCCGTGTTGTTGAAATCATTGCTGAAGATGGT
>JBANCZ010000298.1:0-42930 GCA_037040025.1 Sphaerogastrella javana | reverse complement strand
TCTCTCTCTCTCTCTCTCTCTCCCTCTCTCTCTCTCTCTCTCTCTCTCTCTCTCTGGCTATGACCATTTTCACGCCGCACACGCACGCTTCTCAGCTAATTTTGCATGCAGCTCAGCGTTCAATCTATATGCCATATAAAGATATACCCCTGCACACACACACACACACACACACACACACACATGGAGCATGTCGTCTGTCTGTCTATACGTCTCTCCGCATTTTATTGAGCCTGCTACAACAAGCGCAACAATAATGGCCAAAATGGTCGAAATGGCCGTAGAGAGACAAGGAGGGAGAGGGAGAAAGGGAGGGAGAGAGAGAGAGGGAGAGAGGGAGTGAGAGAGAGGGAGAGAGGGAGAGAGAAAGAGGTAAAGAGAGAGAGAAAGAGGGAGAGAGGGAAGAGCAAAAGCGTTTGTAGCCCGCGGGAGGTAGAAAACGCTTTGCACTCACATTGATTGCCCCGACTGTAGTGCTATTTTTTTCGTTTTTTTTTTTTTTTTTTGCTGTTTTGTATTTATGTTGTTTGGTCAGTTTCAGTTTACTACAACTGTTTTTTATGTGTATTTCTAGGCCACAAAGTGCATATTAAGCTGCGCAACAAAACAAAACACAACAACAACATCAGCAACAACAACAACAACTTTTGAAAATGGGTTCAACAATGGGTTAAGAGCTTAACTATGCTCTGACTAGGGTTAATAACCGTTTGAGCTCAGTTAAACGCTCTTTCTTCCTCTCTCTCTTTCTTTCTCTGTCTACCAAATGAACTGAGCTAAAAATTCACCCTTTCCTTTAACTCTTATCCTTCCTATTTGTCTTCCTCTTCTCTCTTTCTCTCTTCCTCTCCCTTAACGAAAACAATTTTAAAGTACTTCAAATGATTTATGAGCTCTATCAGTATCAGCAATTAAAAAAAAAACAAATTTTCGTTTTGCCTAAACTAATTTAATTAAATTTCTATGTTTTTCGTTGATTTTTAATATGGTGGTGATATATTACTAAATAAAGCCCAAATAAAGTAAGCTAATAGGCATGGCATTAGTTCATTATGGCTTAATTGGTTATGATAAAAAAATTAAAAATTAAAAAAGTTATTCGAGTAAAGCATTTTTAGATCAAATTCAATATAAATTATAAAAAAAAAAACAAATTCGCTTTAGTAATACTAAATTAAACAAAAATGAATGTATGTAATATAAATAAATAAACCAGGTATATAGGGTGTTTCAACAAGGACGGGTCGGTGTTAGAATTGATGCAAACGTGTCCTGCGCTTCGGCTACAGAGAAGGGGTGGGTGCAAGGTGCAGGGGCATAGGGTAAAGGGTGTTTATTTATTTTATATTCACGCCAAAGCGATATCTGTTAGATCGTGCGCTAAAGCTCAGAGTTCAAGTTTGCCCATAAGCTTAAAGCTTGCAAGCTTCTTTTTAATGCTTATCAGTAAGAGCAACAGCTGATGCTGATGCTGATGCTGTTGCTGCTGCTGCTGCTGTTGCTGCTGCTGCTGCTGCTGTTGCTGATAAACAACAACAAATTAGCAGCGACAAGATGAACAAATACAGCAAAATGTTGGCTATAAATTACAGCGTACGAAATGATAACCAACAGCCAAACAAAATGAAGTCAACGTCTGCGGCAGTAAATAATTTTTGAGCTTGCCTCAACCATCCCCCTCCCCCGCTTTGCACCTTCTCAAGCAGGAGCAGCAGCAGCAGCAGCAGCAGCATCAGAAGTGGTAGCACCCTTGGAAATGTAATTTTCCTCGACATTTTCCGGTTGGCAATCATATCGCGCCAATGCCAGACAGCAACAATGTGCGCTAGGGCAACAACTGACCAAAGATGAAAGCTCACCCTCTGACAGACAGAGGAGAGTGAAAGAGTCATAGAGGGGCGGAAGTGGGGATGGACACTGGGAAAACGACCAGCTTCAAGTGTGAAATGCGGCAGCGTTTGATTTAAAGCAACAACAACAACATCAACGGCAACAACTACCGTTACGACAGCATCAAGAACGATGACGGTGCCAGTTGAGGACCCCAGTTAAGGTCATTACAGTGTGGCAGCATTTTTTTCTTTACACTGCACAACCCCCCCTCACCCTTCGGACCAAGTGCTACCCCTGCATTCGTTGCTGTTATGAAATAAGCTTAACGAGATTGGAAATCACTGAGAAAGGGAGAATGAGAGAGGGGGGAGTGAGAGAAAGAGAGAACATGGAGGAATGGTAAGTAATTCGAACTTCAGACCATTATCCATTGTGGGGGTTGCAAAGTAGTGAGACCAAAGAGATCCCACTCACACCACTCTCACACTCACACACCCCCACACCATCTCACACCATACTTCATTTCTCTTAGTCAAGTTCGACTGGTCAAACCAATTTGCAGGCATCAAATTAAAGCCACATCAAATGGCCTACGACCCCCAACCTCCCAACCATCCAACCACCAACCTCCAAACCCTCCTATACATAAGCCAACATAGCCACCCCTATATGCAGTCTTTAGTAGTATCAACTGGGTATATGTCAAAAATAAAGCCACTAAAACTTTACGCTATGTTGCATTTTTCAACATAAATCGAAGGCGTCAGCAGCAGCAGCAGCAGGAGTAAGCAAAGTTCGATCAAACTTTTTCTGAAAGCTCTTTCTCGAATATGATACAGGGTGTACACTGTAGAAGCAACCACGCAAACTTTTCTCTTGGGGATATTTCCGTCTAATGGACAAGCAAATCGAGCGAAAAATAAAACATTGAGACCACAACAAATTTATATGTTTATATAGCAGCAATAAATTAAGAGCAATATAACATAACTAAGAGACATTTCTAACGAATTTTTCAAGCATAGGTGAGCTTTACTCAATGTAGTTGATCAACACATGTATGCACACACACACACACACACACACAATAGCTTTTACACTGTGCGTGCTCTATGCATTTCATGGCGTCTCTCTTGCTCTCACAGCGCTTCCTAAGCCTTCGAATATTACATGCATACGCATACCAGTGTTGCCAGGCATTGAGCGTCGCATACATATATACACAGGCATCGCTAACTCTCTCTCTCTTTTTCTCTCTCGCTTTCTTATGGTCTTTGCCGCTCATACCGTTTCTCTCTCTCTCTCTCTCTTCCAGTCTATGCATTTACACACAGCATTCGTTAAGCTAACACTATCGCACATGCACTGAGAGTGCTCTCTCAACTTACGCTCTTTGCCTTCCACTCTCTTTCTTAAATTCTGGTAATAGTTTTACATCCATTTACATTCGCAAAGCCTGCGATAGTCACACGCATACACACACACACATTTACACACAAATCGCTCTCTGCTTGCTCTCTTTGCCATTCACACTGTCTCTTAAATTTCGCTAAGCCCTTAACACACAGCATTTGCTTACGCATTGACCGAAAGCGCTCTCTCGATTATACGATCCTCTCTTTCCCACTCCCACACATTCCCACACCTTCCACAAGGCACTCACACATTAACAGCATACGCTAAGCTCTGGCTCCACTTCTTTTGTTTTGTGCAGCTCAGTACTGCATGAACTGCAGAAAGTGCAACGGCTCGCGGGTTGTTGTCGCTGTATTATTATTTAAATATGTTATACTATTCTACAAAGAAAATAAATTATAAATAAATAAATATACTGCCTTATTTACAATAATAATTAGAATTTTGCACTGTATAGTTAAGCACAACCATATAATTTACTTGAAGCTTTAACAAATCTTTAAACAAATCCCCCTTACAGTTGGCTATGAGCTGAACCCTTTTGCACGGCGCCGCTGCACCCTTTGGAGAACAGCTGATGTGAGTTTTCTGCTTCTGCTGGCAATCACAATTTTTAACCAGCTACAGCAAACTCATACATATATGTACATATATCAATGTAAATGCACATATGTATGTATGTATATATATATATATGTGCGTAAATGTATCTATATAATGTGAGTATATCTGTGTATATCTGTGTACATCTGTATGCTTGCCATGTGATACATGGCATTTCCATTGTTTTCATCAACGCCAGGCTGATGCCGCCGCTTGATGCACGCCAATAATTGATGATGAACAAATAAGATGGCTTCTTTCGATGCGTAGAGAGAGAGAGGGAGAGAGAGAAAGACAGTAGAAGAGCGAGTGAGAGAAGAGAGATAGTAAGAGAGAGAGAGATATATATATAGAGATACTCTTGGACGCAAACCCAGAACCAAGCAAAGACTCAAACCCAAACCAAAGCCCAGTCACAGTTGAATGTGTGTGTGTGTGTGTGTGTGAGTGTGAGTGTGTGTCTGTTTGGTAATGCAATTCCATTCAGGCATGCGAGACAGCCAATCTATCCAATTCACACACACACACATACACACTCGCACACACACACACACACACACATGAATAAAGTCATCAGTATGCAGGAGATGAAAGCCGCTTCTGTCTCCTGGCCAATGAAACAAACAAGAGTTATATCTTTTTACCATTACGCTGCGTAGGCTTTTGCAACATTTTTTGGCAGACGACACACACACACACACACACACACTCACACACACATACTCACACATTGCAGTAAATTGTTGCCGCTTTTCATTCATACTGTATATACCTTAACTGTGTCAAGGTATTGCTATAGATATTCGACTTGGAATTGCGGCATGCAATAAATTGCAGCACTAGGATCCAAGATGTAAAACAAATATTGAGACATTTTTAAAATAAATTTTCAAGATTAAATTGTTAGGAATATACACTTTTAAATATCTTGCAATATTTTCATATATTTCAGTGTATTTTTATATATTTCCCATATATTTTACAATATCGTCATATATTTTAAAAGATTTTAATATATTTTTATGTATTATATATTTTACAACATTTTCATATATTTTCATGTATTTCACTTTATCGCTTTAGATTTTTCATTTAAATTTTACAATATTTTAATTTATTCTTCAATATTTTTAGACCTTAAAAACAACCCAAAAAGAGTCTGTAAACATGCAGAAGGAGGCCTGGCAAACTCCATAAAATATATATATTTTTGATCTGGATGATAAGCAAAGTTGATTAAGTCATGTTATGTATATTTTAAAATATTTTACTATTTTTTTTTTAATATTTATATATTTTTCTATATTATTCAATATTTTTATAAACATTTTTAAATAATTCACATTTATGCGTAAATATAATCTTTATTTAAATTCTTAGTGTACATGCAATTCGTTGCTGCATTTAGACAGTATATACTCTTCATATACATATTATGTACATTGTATTTATCCGTGTATATATCGTATATATCTTTCGCTTATCATTGTTGTTGAGCCTTTTGTTCGTCCTTTTAGTCAGATAATTGAATGGTATTTTTATTGTTTTTTCTGTTTTTATTTTTGGTATTTTTGTATTCATTTGCAGACCTTTGCGCTGCATCATTAGCGCCGACATTTTAAAATATTATTAATACTTAATGCATGGCATGTGCACATACAAAATGTATGGCACAAGGGGGCGTGGCATGACCTCATATAGAGCTATGCTATAGAACAGGACCAGGCCCAGAATCAAAATGCAGCAGAAGCAACGGAAAACGGAAAATTTGCAGAAAATAAACTGTTAAAAACCAAATGAAATAATGTAAAAGAAAGCAAGGGAGAAACAATGACATAGGAGGGGGGGGGGTGGTGTAGAAGACGGAGGTTCGACAGGGTGCAGCGGTAGTCCAGACGACGTTCGTCAACAGCGTCAAACGGCGATCGATAAAAAAAATGCTTGCATGTGAATTATTTTAATGAGTTCCGTTTCGCTGGAAAAGAAAAATATGAACGATAAACTAAATACATCCAGATAAAAAAAATGAAAAGAAAGAAAAACGAAGAAAAGCCAAAGCGAAACAAAAAAAAAAAAAAAGAAAAACGAAAGACGAAAAAAAACGAGAAACTTGCATACACAATGGGCAAAATGGCAAATGCCATAAAAAGAACCATCATCATCTCTCTTTCTCTCTCTCTATCACTCATTCGCTCTCTCTCTCTCTCTCCCTCTTTTTCTCTATTTGTTTTGTTTCACTGCAATTTTTGTTGGGTCGCTCAACTGTAGCACCAAAGGTTACCAACGCTGAGCCAACTCAAGTCAAGCTAAGTCTGAGCCAAGTTGGCAACATTTTCAAATTAATAATTTGAAGTGAAGTACAAATTCAAGCTACTCAGGTCGAGGGGAGAGTAAGGGGAAAGCCGAATGCATAAACACAGACAGACAGTCGTTGAAAAAATCCAACAAAAAAAATACATAAGTCTGAAATTATGGATTAAAAAATTATCTATGCGCTCATAAAACAAACGTAGAGTAGACTACAAAAAACAATTGGCTATATGCTTATAAATCAGATTAAAAATGAATTTGACAAATTTAAAATACATATACCATACTTTGAAATATAACATAGCTAGCATTAATTATATTAAAAATAATACCATTGATTTTTTAAATTATTATACATATTTAGTTAATATTTCTAAGATACATTTTTTGATTTGTAAGCTTCAAACAAACGTTCAAAAAATATAAATAAATAATAATAATAAAAAATGAACAATTAGACTATTAAATTTAGTGACCTTATGATTTTCTTAATATAAATATTATATAACATAAATGTTTTTCTAAAGTATGTAGTAGTAGTATTTAAAGTAATATAAGTATTAATGTAGATCCTAAATTTGCGAAATTCCAAGAAAAACAAAGCAATCAAAAACTTCCTATAATTGTCTGTGTCTTCAAATAAATTCTCTAACAATTTCTATATACTTATCACTAGAAAAAACACCTCACACTCACACATACACCCATACACAACAATTGAATCATCAAACGAGTCTTGCAATGATAGCAAAATGTTTAAAGACATTGTGTCGAGTTAAGTTGAGTTGACTTGAATTGAGTCACTATCTAAGTGAGTGTGTGTGAATGTGTGTGTGTGAGTGTGTTTGTGTGAGTGTGTGTGAGTGAGTGTGTATGTGTGTGTGTGAGTGTGTGTGTTTGAATGCGTCTATGTGTGTCTCTGTGTTCGTCTTTTGGCCTGTTGCAAGCATGCAATGTGTTGCAACTTCATTGCTGCCACAAAACGCAGGCGAAAGTTCAGAGCATCGCGTGCGCACCTTTCACTGTAGCAACAACAACAACAACAACAACAACAACAGCAACTACAACAATCAAAACAACAACAATAACAACTACAAAGAATAAAAATATTCAAAAATATTGCAATGCCAAGCGCCTGGGCAACCCCAGATACATTTAGCCTCGCCGCCAATGGAGCACAAAGAATTCAAAATGGAATGAAGAGAAGAAGTAGAAGAAGAAGAGAAAGCAACGAGCTATAGTCTGGTCTAGAAGCATATCTATATCTATGTATATACATATATATATCTGTAGAACTGTAGTGAGGGTGCTATAGCTATAGCAATCTCAATTTCTTGTTACCACTGTCATGATTTGCTTTATGTTGGCCAACATCGTTTCGCCACTTTTAGTTCATTTTTTTCTTTCTTTCATTCTTTGCTGCTTTATTCTCTTTTTCTTTTTTTTGTTCCAGCACACTTTGAGCGTCTCAATCAGATAGCGAGTGCAAAGAGAACCTGAGACAGGGAGAGAGAGAGGGGAGAAAGAGATAGAGAACTACAAAAGTTGTCAATTGACGCCAAAAGTTGACGCCAGGCACCAAGAGGCAAAGTGAAAAAAAATAATAATAAAAACAAGCATCAGAAGGACAAGCATGACTAGTAGATACCCTGGATTACGCTTTAAAGCAGGATATTCTATAAATATTGACTAAAATAAAAGGTAATTCTATATCGAAAGATTCCATAGAAATATATGAATTAAAACTAAATTTAATATATAAAATAAAACCAAATTGTTCAAAAGAAATAATAATGCAGCTATTTATACATTAAAATATATAATAAGTAGATAATAAATTAGCTTTTTCTTAAATATAAGAGATGTCAATGAACAGAATAGAAATAGAAATTATTTTATGCCCGAAGTTCATGACTTCTTTTCTAGCAGCTGCCTTGGTCTAAACTTTAAGGAATGTTCGACATTCAATTAAATGAAAACTATTCAAAACTTAATAATATTTTTAATATAATACGATATTAACTTATTTTAACCTTTATCTATAATAAACAAAAGGAATTTCAATGAATTGAATTTCATCAAAAATACGCCTTTCGGTTTATACTTTCAATAATAACAATAGTTAACATAAGATCGATAAAATTCGTATAAAAATATATATCAAATAAATTGTATAATACAATATTTAGAAATATTTATAACATTAAAATATATTTGCAATATATATATATTTTTAATACATATATATTTATAATTTATAAATATTAATAATATTTGTTATATTTTTGTTTTAAAATCTCGAAATGGCATGAAAAATTTTATTAAAATATATACAAATTTATAGATATTTATTTAAATTTTGAAACTAGGCATTTTCATTTAATCAAACTACCCCATCGACAAACTTGCCATAGTCCTAGATTAACGACGGCAAAAGAGTTGAAAAAAAGAAGTAGGTGCAAAATGCAATAACAGTTAAGTCATTGGCCCCAAAATGCTGGCAGGCAAACTAGCCAAAAAAAAAAAGACTGGAAGGATTTAAGGGCCACACGGCGGACGATTCGACGATTCGACGCTTCGACGGTTCGACGTAATGGCAATTCGGCAATTTCGGGCCAACATCTAGCTGTAGACGGTTATAAATAACGCTTAATTGCAGCACAATGTTTATGGCTGCTGCCAATTTTTGTGTATAAGACGCTGCAAGACTCCACTAAATGCTGGACCTAGTCGAAGCTCCTATTGCCAGTTTTAGTGGCAAGGCATTATTTAGAAGCAGAGTGTGTGGAGTGGGCGTGGCATTTGAGTACTTTTGGGCGGCATTATGAGTAGTTAATTTACAGCAACAAAGTTGTTAACTGCTCGGAAGCAGCAGCAGCAGCAGCAAGCAATATTGCAGCTTGGCTATAGAGAGATGGAATGAGAGAGAAAGAGAGAGTGAGAGAGAGGTAGAGTTTTTGGCCGACTTCTGTGCAAATTACCCAATTTTAAATTAACAAATTCCATTTCAACATTTTAATTAGGTTTTAAAAATTTCATGCGCCTTGGCTTACTACGCCAGCAACATCACAGCGACGACTTCCTCAAGAGCAACAGCAACAACAGCAGCAACAACAGCAGCAGCAACAGCAGTAGCGGCAACGTTAGCGGCAACAACAGCTTGCGTATTAATATGCGCCATTTCCGTTTCCGATTAGCATAGCGAGCAAAGCAAATGGCGCCCCAAAATGGCGGCAGCTGTGCCAGCAGCAGCAACAACAACAGGAAGTGGCACAAAACTGTCTCTCACTAGCAGCCAAAGGGATTCCACAGACTCTTTCTACTGCTAGTCCTTTCTCTTTCTCTTTCTCTTTCTCTCTCTGTCACTCTCTGTATCTCTTTCTATATGTATGTGTGTATTATGCTGTGTTTACTGTAAGCAAATGTATTTCATTTTATTTTAATTTTCATCATCATTGCGCGAAACTAGCACAAAGGCAACAACAACATTAAGCATGAAAATAACAACAATTACAACAAAAAGAGCAACAACAACAACAAAAACATTAACAATAAGAACAACAACGTCCAAGCGGCAATGAACGTAACGAAAAATTTTCACATTTAAAATCCAAAACGATAAAAAATATCAAGTAAAAACTGCTGTAAGACAAGGCAAGACAAAACGAATAGCAAATGTCCTATATTTTTACTATTTTCTAATAATGCATTAAATAATTAAAGTGTTATAATAATTATTAATATATTATATAAAATTGTATATATAGGAATAGAAAATCTAGTCAAAATTTCAATAAACTTTAGAGTATTATTAATTTACAAAAATCCAATAAAAATCCAAATAAAAAACAAAAACAACAAATGCTTTAAATAAAAAACAGAAGCAGACTTAGAAATTGTATAAAGAATATATAATATGGTTATAAATTATAGGTTTTCAATATAATTCTAAGCATAGTACATAGAAACAAGTTAAAATTTAATTTAGATTTAAGTTTAACTTATTGTGGATTTCTTCAATAACAATATTACAGCAAAAGCTTTGCACATACAGACAAATTAGGCATAAAATTAATTCTATATAAATAAATAATATATTATATTTAAAATTTAACATTTCTTATATTATTCTATGTTTATGAGGTTAAAATTTATTTGAATACTTAATAGTCTATGTTTATAACTAACTTATCAATTTTCTTCTGATTTCAATGCCTCAACATTTAATAATTATTTAGATTGATTATCATAAATGCCAATTTAACAAAGGTTACATTTTGAAGCACTTATTGCATGGTCTACACGCTGGTAGTGTCATGGTTTATAGGGTATTTATATAAAGCTTGTGAGCGCTGCTCGCGTTTCGCTTGTGCAAAAGCTGCAGTTAATTTGGTGCTTCAAATTTTAATGCTCAGGCCAGGGCAATGGGCAAACAGCAACAACAAAAACAACAACAACAGTAACAACAAGAGTAACAACAGCAACAGTAAAAGCAACAATAAGCACAAGTAGAACCACGTTGGGCGCCATTTTATAGTCAGACATGGTCCAATGTCTAAGCTGCGACTGTAACAGTCATAGCCAAAGCTACAGCAACATTTACAGTCGCTGTTGTTGTTGTTGTCGCGCTCAAAGACTGTTTTGCATAAAATTCTCACATTACGCATACGCCGCGTTGTATTTACAGTTACTGAGCATTTTATTTGCGTACAAACATTAAGGCCTTATACTTTATTCCATTTTTAGCTGAGGCTGAGGCTAAATTCTCCGCTCTTCTTTTGCTTTGCTTTAGCTGTTGCTGTTGTTGTTTTTATAGATTTTATGGCATTGCTTTAGCACTTATGCCATTGCTGTTGCTTTTGTTGTTAAAGCAACAAATATTTTCAACTTAATTAAACTTAAAAACAGGCGCATTCAAGATTCGAACAGCAGCTGTTTTGGTAGGGCCTCGCTTTAACTGCAATCCCATATAATTTTTGTGCATAAAATTCACGTTTAATGCCGCAAAAGTGTGCAACGCGCTTTTATTGAACACAGAGAGAAAGATAGGGAGAGAGTGAGAGAGAGATAGATAGATTGAAGCAAAAGAGAGAGAGAGAAAGAGATAGAAACGTATACATCACAAAGGTTTCTCCGTTGGACCTCGGCGCCCAATTTATGTCCCTGGGCAACAAAAATTTATTGTCAACTGATAAGCAGGCCGTGCCAAAGTAGCCCAAAGGCGTTCATACAAAAAAAAAAGAAAGAAAATTATGCATATATATAAAAAAAGTTTAGAATAAATACAAATTTACCAACGTTAAACAGAAATTTGCATACACTATACAAAATTCTAAGAAACAATTAAAAGGGAAATATTAACAGAGTATTAGAAAAATTATTTTAGATATTTAAAACATATTCATAAGTAGGAATGGGAGAAAAAATCTATTAATCGATAATTGAATCATATTTTAAACACATTACATTACACATTTTGCAGTTCGATTAAAGGAAAATTATCGATTTTTAATCCTGACATTTCTGACATTTTTTGAAATATATATATAATCTGAAGACCTTTATATATAAACCTAGTCAAACTTGATGACAAACTTAAAGCATCTTCATTTTTGTTAGTTAAAATAAATGTCACTTTGGTGAGGGGTGAGAGGGGTCTGTCAGTTTATTGATTTTGCTTTGGCACATAAATTTTGAACGGCAGCAAAGAAAGTTTTCGTCTTTTTTGGGTTGTGTGGTTGTTGTTGGTGTTTTTTTTTATATGCAAATGCATAAAAAGTGTCATGATTACCGTGTTTGTTTGCCTGTGCGAAAAGACCTGCAGCCATAGGCATCACATCACAGAATGCGGACATGCGGACATGGGGACATGGGGACATGCCTGACCCAGGACTGACCTCTTGAGCAGAGCCTTTCAAAATGTCTCGACGTGGTTCATTCTATTTGTTTTTCTTTTTTGTGTGTGTTTTGTGTTGAGTGGAGATTTGGGTATGCACACACACACACACACATGAAAATATACACACTCACAATCACACACATGCACATACCTATAGAAAATTGCTCCATATTTGAGCATATGCTTGGTATACCCCGAGTTTGAGTTCGTCTGTGGCCTGATAATTGAAATGACACCCAAGGGACACGTTACCCAAAAAAAAAAAAAAAAAACCAAAAAAAAAAAAAAAAAAAAAAAAAAAAATTGAAGAAAAAAAAAATAGAAAAATGTCATCATCATTGTAATTCGTTCTGGTCGTCTCAATGCCAAACATTTGCCTGTCTTTACTTATTTCAGTTTCCCATTTCTTAAGGGTATATATATATATATGTGCCTATGCCCCTGTGGCATACTTGGTCAAAGCTTAAGTTTTGTGAGCTTTAAGAAATCCAGGGAAATTAATTTTGACGCAAATTTAAATAAATATATGTCACAAGTCAAAAAAAAAGTGACAGCCGACCATAAGATCTTCGTTCTCTCGTTGCTCGAACGAGACTGAGCATTAACAAACAACATACGAATGGACGCTTGCAGTGAGAGGACTGGAAATTGGAAGAAACAAACATGGCGGATCGCAAAGCCGAGAGAGCGCTCGTATGTGACTAAAGAGAACAGAGTGCAAGTGGACAAAAGTAAAGAGAGTCATTGGCATGGCACAGAGAGCGCGCTCTCGGTAATGCATAAGTGTGAGTCAGCACACAGTGGGAATGCGTGGACATTCACACTGATTCAGTGCGCAGTTGCCAAGCTCTTAAAAGCTCTCACTGTATGGAGACAGTGCAAATAAGAAGTAAAGAGAGAGCATAGCAGAAATAGAAAAAGATCGCTCTCAGTAATATTGGAATATGAATAGAGCAAATTTCCACTACATGAAATTGAATTTCATCTACAATTACGAAGAACGTGAGCCTCAGTGCGCATTTGCCAAGCGCTTAAAAGCTCTCTCTTAAAGCATAGAATACGCCCCTTTAAACTTTTACATTATTTATGCTCTATTTGATGCTGGAAAGTTAAGTGCAAATACGCGTAATTTGAGTGTTCGATTTATATAGTAAATGCATTCAGCTGATTGTTATTAGAAACGCATAAGCTTAATATACCTGTGCCATTATAGCGCCAAAAACTTATATCATACCATTTTTCATTTCTCCAGCACACACACACACACAAACACATAAAATATGCGGACTCACACGCACACACACACACATACACCTAGCTATCCTAGTGTCCCAATGTCCCAGTGTCGTTGAAACTACACTCTGGCCACCGTCTGTCGTCTGTCGTCTGTCGTCCGTCCTCTACCGCCTGTCGTCTGTTGGGACGCCTTGTCAACTGGTTTGAAAAATAGATTTTTACGGGCTTAGTTGCGCATCGTCAGACACAATGGGTGAGAGCAATGGTAGAGAGAGAGACAGAGAACCCGAACGGAGCAGGGAGATGATGTTGCGCCAATGTGAATAAGAGTGGAGGGGCTACGAAGGGTGGGGTATACAAATCCCGCGGGCGTTCCCTTTTGTGTCTCACTCGCGTCATTTAAAAGACATTTGCCTGTCATTTTATGCCGTGTTTGGCACAGTTTTCCACGGCAAAACTTTTTGCGCTCTTGCCAAACCAACAATGCCAACAAAGGGGTGGAACAGAGGAGGGAACAGAGGAGGGAACAGAGAGGTCGGCTGAAGGGGGTATTTGGCCATGGCATGACAGTGTCATTAGTTTGGCATTGGCAACACATTGCCAATACATTTGCAGCAGGTGCAACAGCAGAAGCAACAAAAAAAAGACAATAAAAAATAAAAAAAATTCCCTTTTTTTCTAATGTGCCATAAAAGCAATGAAGGCCAAAAATTAGTTAAATTTAATTGCACAAATGTGTGCAAAGCATGTGAAATTTATGCAAATTACAAAAGCCGAGAAATTCCAGCTGCTGCTGCTGCTGCTGCTGCTGCTACTGCTGCTGCTGTTGCTGTTGCTGCATTTGTGGCGTTAATTTAGCAATTCGAATTGCATTGCATTAAGCTTTAATTATCCTCATGCTCATTCACTGTACAATGCCAAATTACAAATCCAGGCACACACACACACATACAAAATATAAAAAAAAAGAGAAGGAGAAAGAGAAAGAGAAAAAAAGGGAGTTAGAGAGTTGAGCACATAATACTAAATTTATTATAAACCATTTGTAGCATGCGGCTCAGGCGTAACCCAGGCTCAACGTGGCTAACAATTGCCATTCTTTAACACGCTCTCTCCCGTTCTCATTCTCTCTATATCTCCCTCTCTCTCTCTCATTCATTCACTCTATCTATTTCACTCTTTCGCTCTACATCCTTTTTCTTTTACCTTTTCCGTTCTCTCTCCCTCTCTGTCTATATATCTGTATATCGCTCTGTCACACTCTCTCTCACTACATTTTTCTATTTCTCTCTCTATCTTTCTCTATTTCTCTCTCTCTCTATTTCTCTCTCTCTCACTCTCCCTCTCTCTCTCTCTCTCTCTCTCTCTCTCTCTCTCTCTCTCTTTAATTGTATGTTGAACTTTGAGAGGGGAGGGGGGGAGGTTGCTTTTTCTGATGTTGTCAGGTTGAATGACAATGCCATTATGCCCGTCAGGCAAAAAAAAAGGGTATAACATGTTGAAATTGCTGCTGAAATGGAATTTTTAGTGCATGGAGCATGAGTCGGCGACAAAATGCATATAACATACGTCTCAAGCCTGAAATGACAATGAAATGTACTGAGACACGCCCCCACCGCCCCCGCCCCCATCCCTCTCTAACACTTTTTCTCTCTCTCTCTCTGTCTTTCTCTGTATGTGTGTGTATGTGTGTGTGTGTAATGTGAGACTAGTGAGCGTTAAACGTAAATAATAAAAGTGGGACGAGAAAGGGAGAGTCAGAGAGAGAGAGAGAGAGAGAGATAGAAAAAGAGAGAACGAGTGAGAGAGATTGAGATTGGGAGAGTGAATGAGAGAGGGAAAGAAAGGCGAAGAGTGGAAATGGGAGGCTGCAGTCAACAAGCGAACGCCAAATGAAAGTGGAAAGTGCACTCAGAAATACATACATGTGTAGGTGTACGTGCGTGTAGGTGTGTGTATATGTGTATATGTGTGTATGTGTGTGCATGTGTGTGTGTGTGCTGCACTACTTTTAGTGCATACTTTGAGGCGCTGGCGCGCTTAAGATAAATAGCTGGAAGCGTCAAACAAAATCCCTGCTGCTTGGCACCCATCACTCCCAGATACTCAAAGTCATCTCTGAGCAACAGCCACGCCCCCCTCTCGCAGTGCCCCCTTAAACTGTGACTCCGCGAAATGCTTGCCAACATTTTACAGCGATTTTCCAACTTTATTTTAGCCATTTTTCTCCCTCCTACCCCACCATCAGGGTTGCCATGGAGAGCCCTGCATCTGGGGAACTTTGCATGGGAAAAGGTATGCCAAAACTTTTGCGGGTTGCTCATTTCGAAATACCCCTTAAATCGGGTCTATAGAGGATGCTCACAGTCGACTCGAGCACACATTGTATAATTTACGGCTCATATAACTTAAATCGTAATTAAAACTTTTATATGACGGAGCTCAAGTACAAGTTAAATGATATGAACACCTTTTAAAAGGGGGAATCATCCAATTGTAAAAAGTGAAAGTTAAATTTTACGATTAAATCTTAAATCTTATCCATTTAAGGTACTTTTTTGGGATTTCAAAAGCTTACAAACATTAATCACATCATAGAAAATGGAAATAAGGAAAAAGATGCACCACTATAGAATGGTATTCCAATAAGAGGTGCTATTTTGGTATTCAAAGAAAAATGGAATTTTTATAGATAAATGATGGGATGTTTATTTCATTATAAAAAGAAAGAGTTCCAGTATGAAGTAAACAATGACAATGCTTACTAGGTCTTATAATTTTCATGCAATAACATCTACCGTAAAAACGGGCTCTTCAAAGTAACACATCTCTATTTATTTTCGCTTTTCGGTCTTTATTTCATCTAAAATTTTACAACCATGCTTATTTACAGGGCATCTTATAGTGCATCATCTGGGCATATCTTGTCTGTTGCTACCCTGGATCATAATTATGTTAATTAAGCCAAAAGTTGTACGGTTTTTGGTCCAGACAGAGGCACACATATGCCAAGTTGTGCGATTTACGACGCTTAAATGAAGCAAGCAATTTAAATTTGAATTTAAAAGGGCTCACGATATATATATATATAGATATATATATTTATATATATGGTATACATACGTACATACATACAAATATCACCAAGTTGCTCACGTACCTTTGAGGGGCAGCCACGTTTTTATTTGCATATCATTTAGCCCCGTCCCAAACGGACGGAGAATGTGCTAAAAAAAAGGCGCCCTTAGATAAACTACCCTACACCTAAACCCAAGGCTCACACACACACTCACAGGCCCATGCAGACACACCTCGACAGGTGAAGTAAGTTGGTAATTTGCCTTAATATTAAATGTGTAACGAACTGTAAGAAATATGAACGTGTTGCATAGTGTTTGATGTGAAAGCATTTCCCTCGGAATGTGTATATGTATGTATATATAGTATGGTATTCTATAGAAACGCATGCCTGGGCCTTTAGGTAACTTTATGGAAGATTTCAAAGTGTTGCCATCAATTGTGAAGCTTTACTGACAAATTAGTATAATATTATTTTAATTTTTTTAATTCGGAAAGAAAACCACATGAGTTCAAGAGAGAAATGCGAGAAAAATGATTTAAAACTTTCGATATAGTAGAGTCAAATTATAAATGAAAACTATAGTTAATATATATAAGAAAAATTAATGTATATTATAGATATAGAAACGAGTTATATTACTTCATTTAGAAAAGGTATATATAATGCATATGAATGACACTATAAACGATAAGTGTAAATAAATTAAGCTAAATATGTTTATTTTTTTTAATTTCTCTATTTTTTATGTATGGATATAATTGTATATAGTCCTAGCAACTATATTTATAATACTTTAATATATTTTTCAATAATTCAACAAAAATCAAAAATAAATAAATGATAAATAAAATATAAAATAAGTCAATAAAGTAGATTTTTTTTAAGTATATCACTATTCCATATTTACCATAAATTATAATATATATATTTAGGGTAAATATTGGAAATAAATTTATTATAGATGAAAGTGTATAAGATATTTATTGATAATCTTTTTATATATTTTATTTTAAAATAAAATAATTAATAAAAAATATACTATACTTCATTCAAAATATTAAAAAAGGTAATATTAAAAAAAAGTCTTTAAAAAAAGCTTATAAAATTTATATTAATAGTTCTCTATTCTTTAAAAAGAAAGTGTGTATGTAGTAAAAATTTTTTATGTTGTTGGTATAGTAAAGACTATAATAAAATAAAAATAGTAATAGTAATAGTAGTAATAGTAAACAGTAATAGTTTTTTCCATATATTTCTTTATTTTAAACATATAAAGTATTAGTAGTTCAAAATTGAATAAAAATATGATTATATATATATTATATACATTCTACTATAGTATTGTATACATGAATATATTTGAAAATTAAATAAAAATCTTTGCTAGTTAAAGTTTTATTCCAAAAGCGTAAACAAGCATGAGGAAATTGTTGTAATATTTGAAAGAATCTTTTGCACAATTGCTCAACCACAGCCAATGCATAAACATTCTCCACACAACCGCATATATACAAATATATATCTAGTTTTTATTCCAGTTAATAAAAAAGAAATTTTCCAAAAGCAAATAATGGAGCTGTTGGAATTTTTGTTGTCGACAATCCCACACCGCACCCCAGCTCCCTTTTTCTTCTGTGCATAACTAACATTGTTGTGTGTTCTACGACAGGGTGCACAGGGCTTTACTCTAGATGCTGCGGTACCAACTACACCTGCACCCACAACAAACTTACACCCACAACACCCTTACACCCATACCAACACCTACACCCATACCAACACCTACCCCAACACACCTGTACCTTCAGCTCTTCACACTGTGCCCTCTCGGTGCTAGAGCCCTGTCAATCTCTCTGTCAATCTCTCTCTCTCTCTCTCTCTCTCTCTTTCTCTCTCTCTTTCTCTCTGTATCGCTATGAGGTGCTGCGGAGTGTACCGTCAGAGCCTTTTAAATTTAAATACAAATGTTGCACGTGCCACCATAGGTAATTCTATGGGAATCTCTCGTGTTAGTCTAAGTTTGTCTGTCTGTTTGTCTGCCTATCTATCTGTCTGTCCATCTGTCTCTCTCTCTCTCTCTCCTTCTCTGTCTGTCGCTGTGTATCTGTATCGGAGGCGTCTGTTTAAGCCAAGTTGCTTTAAGATTTCCCGCTTGACATTGTCGACAACTTGGCGTATCAAAACAAATACATATAGTATACTCTATATATATAGTATAAGAGAGGGAATTTTTAAATGAGAGCCATTTGAGCGAGAGATGGAATATTTGGTACGTAATGCTAAGAGGGTGCTCGTAGGGTAGGGTAGCAGGAGTACCGTATAATGAAGCAACTTTCTGGGGTAATTGCCAGGGCCCTGGCCATAAAAACAGACGCAAACGCAACTTCAAATGGAATGAAATGAAGTGTAAATGAAATAGGCGAAGAGTGAGAGAGTAGGGAGTGGGAGAGAAAGAGAGACACACGATGGAAATATATATATATATATATATATATAATAGGTACGCCTATACACAGCTGAGTGTACCACTAAATCTAGATCTCTGTGTGCTTGTATTAGTATTAGTGGGCTTGTTTAGCTTAATTAAAATGCCCAAAATGCAAATACGACACGTGTTGGCCACACAAAACATTTCCCAAATTCGAAGAGGTTTTCTTTTTATAATGTTCTCTCATGGGATCTATATGTAAGACTGCTACAAGGGTAACTTAACTATGATATAAAATAAATAAAAAAAAAACATATATTCAGCATTTTCTTTTTGCATAAAATTAATTTAAATGTTGTTGCATGAAAACTTATTCATTTTCTCTTTATTAATAATTTGTTTAGTATGCGGCCAATGATTTGTGTAAATCATTTGTAAATTTTCAATTTTTCACGTGGCATTTCGTTTTAGTCCCATTGTCAGATCTCTTTGTTTCCCACGTGCACTTTTATATCATAGTCTCTCTCTCGCACATAATAGAGAGCGAGTGAAGCGACGCAATGCACTGAAAGCTCAAGGGAGTGAGAGAGCAAAAATTGATCTGCCAATGCAATGCAGAAGCGAAAAGAGAGAGAGAGAGAGAGAGAGAATGAAACTAATCGATCAACATATGGTGAGCATTCGAATTGCCGTTAACCTAAGAGCGCAAGCAAAGCAATTAAATTAATGCGCTCAAAACGTAAGAGAGAGCGCACATGAGTCTTGGATCTATAGAGAGAGTAAGAAACTGAGCTACGTCGCGCAATTGCAATCGTTCGTAGTTCGTGTGCACCAATACATTCAACTGTATTCAATACGAGTGCAAGTTGATGTATGTGTGTGTCTGTGTAAAGAAGAATGTGCCAACCCACGCATACATACACACATTTACCTTACACTGTGTCCAATTTGAATTCACGTATCCAATTAGACTTATAGAAAAGGATCGAGGGTGTGCGCAAAGCAAACGAATTGGGAATTAATATAGTCAATTGGCGTTTTTAGCATGGCTTTTAGCTTAGTTATAAGAGTATTGGAACATCGTCTATTTATGTTTAATTTTCCCCGTTTTAATGTTGCCTTCTGCATTTCATTTTCACAGCGCTTTTCACTGTTGTTGCTGTTCACCTGCTGCTAACCACGGCTCCGTTTTATAGTCAGCAAAAAGCAATTTGGTCTGCCGCCTCCTACACCAAGCACACGCCCCCTTGACTATAAACAGCAACACCGTCCCCCTCCTACATCACGCCCTTTGCTGTTATTGCTGTTGTTGTTGTTGTTGTTGTTGCTGTTGCTGTTGCTGTTGCTGTTGTCGTCTCTTTGTTGCTGTTGTCTGTCGCTCAGCAGCAACTCAAACAAGGCCTTTCGTGTTGCTGTTGCTCCTGCTTCTCCTGCTGCTGCTGTTGTAGTTGCTACTGTTGTTGTTGCTTCTTCTCCTGCTGCTGCTGTTGCTGCTGTTGTTGCTATTGTTGTTGCTGTCGCTGTTGCTTCTTCTCCTGCTGGTGCTGCTGCTGATTTTCCTGCTGTTGCTACTGTTGTTGTTGCTTTTGTTGTTGATTCTTCTCCTGCTGCTGCTGTTGATGTTGCTGCTGTTGTTGTTGCTTCTTCTCCTGCTGCTGCTGTTGATGTTGTTACTGTTGTTGTCTCTGTTGTTGCTGCTGTTGCTGTTATTTTGCGGCGTTGATATCCCGCCGGCTTTGGCACTTCAATTTTATAACGACAGCAACAGTAACGAACGACAACAACACCAGCAACACCAACAAACACCAACAACACTAACAACACCAGCAACATCAGCAACACCAACAACACCAACAACAACAATGTTGTTCGCGAATAGCTGGCACCTGCCTAATGGTCTGTGGCTACTACAGAGCCCCCTCATGGAACCCTGGACAGTGGAATGTGGAATGTGGACAGTGGACCGTGGACTGTGAACTGTGGACTGTGGACAGGGGACAGGGGGCGCTGTTGACGCCGCTGTCCAATGCATTAAAGTGAGGTTAGAGCTGCTTTAGTGACTGGCAGCAAAGGCAACATTTTACTACATAATCGCAGCTATTAAATTTCTTTTCGGGTTTCGAAGCTGTATACTTAGTATATAGTATATAATATAGAGTATAGAGTATAGAGTATAGTATATAGTACTTGAGATGACCTGAGATTATGGCAAGTGAAAGCAGGTCATAATTTATGGCTATAGTTTGGCAAGGAATTTGAACTTTAACTCTGGCCATTAGGTTGATTTAAAGTTGAGCTTGCTTCAAGACGACAGATGCTTTAATTAAGAAATGAAAATTGGACATAATTGAGAATAGAGTACAGTTGCTATATCATTTGGTAGAGGGATTATGGTATACATTTTCAAGGAATGAAACCACAGTCGCAATCTTAATCGTAACCATAACCATAACCGTAACCGTTAAATCCGTTTCATTTTTAAGAACCTTAACCGTTTCGACCCTATCAATCTATCGAAGGTCGAATTCGATCGCAGAATGTTATTATTATTCGGTTCTATTCTCTCCACATAAGAATTAATTATCCCAAGTTGAATCGGTTTTGATTATCCAACAATTTGTGGATCACACTTCAACAATTTTGAGTAAAAGTCTTAAGGAGCATATAACTAATATATCCGCTGGCATCTATCATTTATCAAACGACCGCAAACATATCATAATTTCTCTTACAAATTATAGAGAGAATGGGAAGCAGTGAAAAGCGTGAAGTTTTTCCTTTTTTTGTTTTCCTTCTTCGTTGTTTTTTTTTTTTTGGCTAATGATTGCATGTCTTGGGCATAGTTTAATCCGCAAACGATAATGAAGAAAAAGAGCCGTAGGCGAAAGCAAACTAAAACCGAATAGAAGTATTTCATGCTCTTTATATATATTTATATATATATATGTATATATATACAGTCTATATAGTACAAAAGGGGCATAATTTGGTGTGTTTCCTTCCTTTTCCTTTGCCCTTTTGTGGCCATGCTGAGGGCGCACTGATTAAGCCTGCCACACAGCCTGATGAACAGTGGCAGGCCACGCCCACTGCCTCACTTTAATTAAAGGCGAACAAACTGTAGCAACGCCCCCTCCCTCCTCCCCCGCACGCTGCCACGCCTCCCTTTGGCAAGGAATGTCAAGCTTATGCCATCAATCAAAATGCTTAAATAAAATGTTTGTTTTAGTTGTTTACCCCCAAAACGAAGGGAGAGTTAATATGGTGAAAGAGTGGGGATGGGGAAGGGAAGGGGGCGTTTGTTTGCTACTTGACAATGTTCTAAATGTTTTTTTTTTTCAGTATTTTTGGCCAATTGAGCTTTGAGTTATTGTCTGCACTGACTTAAAGCTCTTCGAGTATATGCAAAAATTTCTCTGCGCGCCAAATGCCGCAACACTTTACCCAAAAAACAACCTAAAAAAAAATTATAAAAAAAATCAAACCATAAAAATCTTAATGTTTTTTTGTTGTTGTTGTTGATGTTGCAGCTGTTGCTGTGGTTTTTGTTGTTGTTGTTGTTGCTGTGCAAAAATATCAGCTGTGACAAGCGTATGAAATTTATTGCCTTGTTGTGATAAACGTGACGTGTCCTATAACAAGGACACGCCCACAAGACATAACCGCCCCTGGCCCCCGCCCCCACCCGGAACACATTTAAAGTGCCAGCATTACATTTGATTTGTACACATGTTTGAGTGTGAGAGAGAGTGGGAGAGAGAGAGAGATAAATGTTAGCAGATCCAAATGCCGTGACTTTCAGGCCAACAGGTTAATGTGCCGCCGGGGCGTATGAGTAATGCGACTAAGTAATGCGACTAACTACACAAATCGCTCAAGCGCACTACTAAAAATTAGCAAGACGAATAATCAAGGCGCTGCCTTCACATCATTTGATTCTTTAACTTTGCCTAATAAAATTTAAAAAAATTGAAAATTAAAAAAAAAAATTAAAATTAAATTAAATATTAAAATAAAAAATATGGAATATGAAAATTAAATAAAATAAAATATTCAAATAATTAAAACCAAATAACAAAATAATTAAAGTTAAATAAATTAAATTAAAATGAGTAAAATGAATTTTTAAAATAAAAAGTTTCAATTATTAAAGTATATAAAATTGAATATTAAAATGAATAAAATTAAATGTAAAAGTAGACAACATTAAATGTAATATTAAATTATATATTAAAGTAAATAAAATAAATGATTTAAATAAATTAAATGAAATATTAAAATAAATAAAATGTAATATTACAATGTATAAAATGAAATGTTCAAATAAGAATAACTAAATAAAATTTAACATTAAAGTAAATAAAATTAAATACCAAAGTAGATAAAGTTAAATTAATAAAATTTAATAAAATTGTGTATTAATGTAAAGAAAATAAGATATTAAAATAAAGAAAGTAATATATTAAAACATATTAATATAATTAATATTAATTAATATTACATATATTAAATAAAAAATATTAAATATTAAAATAAACAACATAACTTATTTAAAAAACAAAAAATAAAAATAAAATAAAAAATGTTAACATAACGATTAAATGAAAAATACAATTTAAACAACTTTCTTAATCATTTCCCAATATAAGCTGTTACTTTGATATTCCAAGAAAAATTAAAATTTTTCAGGTAAATAATAATATTATTATTTCATTATAAAAAGAATGTATTCCCTTAAAAAATAATAGTAAAATAAGTCAGCGGTCACATCCTTTTCAAGAAATTACATCTATCAAAATATCAGACTATTCAAAATAACACCTCTAATTGGAAACCCCTTTAAAACTATGCACACTGTCTTTTCAAAGAATATTTCTTCTGCAGTTAACACGGCGTATACTTGATTGGCAACATTGCCTTTCACTTTAGTGTTGCAATTTTTGGGAGCTTTTTCTACACCTTTTTTTGGATTTTTTGACTTTTTTTTGCATACCTCCGTCGCCTAGCATAAGCCTCTAAAATATTTGGGCAAAGCTGATGGACTAAACTGTTCCGGCAATTCCGGCCCAGAATGCATTTACATGCGCTTTTCTTTCCTTTTTTTATTCTTTTATTTTGCATTTTTTTTTTCATTTTCATTTTCACTTTTGTGGTGCTTTTGTGCCTTTCATGCTGCAAAAAATCCAATGGCTGGCCAAGGCTTAGATAAAGACTCTTACAGATTAGTGGCAATTTTTGGCAGTCGATATTTATATACCCTGTAAATGAACAATTTGGACAGAGTAATTGAGCGACTAGCTTAGACAATGTCTAAATAAAATACACTGAAATATTCGCTTTAGAAGTTAAACAAAATTTAAAAAAATATTTTAAAAATTCATACAATTTTATAATAATCTTTGTAGGTTGTTTTTTTTTTTTTTTTTTAATTCAAACTCAACCTTTTGGTATCACCCAACTATTATTGAAGAAACTTCTAGTTTTTTAGGGGGAGAAAGGGTATTCCCGTCGGGCAATTTACTTTCCATATCTGTATTAAGCTTGATCAAAAAAGCCAAATTTATGTGAGGAATTTCTTGGCCTGCGGCATTTCGACATGGACCACAAGAATTTCGAGAGAACAAAACCCAAATTAAAGCTGCATACTGTATAATATTGTTCAATTATTTGCTTTATGATAAGATCGAATAATTGTAATTATATAATTTAAATTTTACGTATTATATGTGCATATTTAATACAGATAGTTTTTGCTTTTCGCTATGCTAGTAAACTGTATAATAAACACAATGTTAGAGTTAAAAAATTTACTCGATCTCAATACAATTCTAATTTTTTACCTAACTAAAAGGCTCTAAATTAATATTAATAAAAAATAGTTTTAACAAATTCTTCATGCATTTATATATTATTTATTTATATAATATATTTATTTATATAAAAAAAGAAATATAAAGATATATATAATACTAAATTGTTATTTATAGATTTACATATTTACCTTAACTCTTTAGTGTAGTTATATCTCTTAATTATTTATTTATTTTGTACAAATTGTTATAGATTTATTAATTTTTATAATTTAATTGTACTATCTAAATAGTAATATTATTATTTATTTATTTATTTAATATTTATCTATTATTAATTGTAGATTTTAACTTGAAAATAAAAAATAAAAACGTTGATTATATTTATATCATTTATTTATTGAACACTTAATTTATTCGAATTTATTATATTTTAAGTATAGATTATAGATTTAATAATTTAAACTGTGCAGTGTAATTATTTTTCTACATAAAACTTTAATTATTTCTATATTTACTTATTATTGATAAATTATTATTTGTAGATTTATTTCTTTTGATTCTCTAATGTAATTGTTTCTCAAGTAAACAATTTAATTGTTTATTTATTTGAAATACATTAATTAATTTTGAATGAATTTATCTATCTAAACTCTATAGGGTAATTGTGTTTCAAATTTTCACATTGATAGCAGAGTGGGTTCATTGGCCAGCCTAATGCAAATACAGCCTGACATCTACATAGAAATTATGAGAGAAACTTGACAACTCTGGCCATGTTTATTTAGCCTTTTGGCTAACCGCAATTGTAGCAATTGTGCTGCCAATCAGTGCAAATATTTAACAACTCTAACAATATGCTAATAGTATTTATTACTAACAGATTTCAGTGCTAACCCCAGCATTGATAATAGGTTCTGAAGGGTTAAGGCTAAAGGTAAACAAAGGGCGCCATAAATGTGCAACCCTGTCAAAGTTCAAAGGGCACAAGCTGTTATAAAGAGTGTGTGAGTGTGGGTAGAATTTATATAATATATAGATTAAGTATAATATTAGTACATGCAAACACGTTTAAATGTGAAATTCAATTGGGTTGCTCTCGGTGTGTGAGTTTTTATTAGATCGACGGGAGTGAGCAGAATTTGGAAATATTCGTGTAGGGTAGCTATAGGGTGTTGTGTTTTATTTACATATATATTTACATATATATATATATATATATATATATAAGTTATAGTGTGCATTAAAAAAAAGTTGAGCTAACTTACCACAATCCGCCTGACACGTGTCATTTTGCGGTATTCGCCCAGTTTGAAGCCGATACCGATACCGATACTATATGCCCTCGCACTGAGTCCTTTCACTTAGCGTCGGCAATTTCACTGTTTTTGCACCACGGTCAAATGTTTGGGTTTTTTGTATCGTTTATACTGTCACTGATGGATATATCATTTGATACATCATTGGTAACACTTGATGTGTAACATTTTTTATTTATTGTATGTAATTATGTTTTCTATTCCTTCATTCACAACTCAAAAAGCCCCAGACACTCGCGATTCACGTTACTTTGTTCGATTGGCGCTCTGCTCTGTCGATGAATTTGCCAAGTATTTTCTTTCTGTTATTGTTGTTGTTTTTTTTTCAGCATTTATCGACCGCTGCGCCAAACGTCTCAGATGAAACTGAACGCTAACCGAGATGGGCAAACAGATGAAATACCCCTGGAATATATGTGGCCAGGCATATTTCTTTTTTCCCACTACGAAAAATGCGGCAAAGAGCGAAAATTCTGTTGCCTGCCGCTCTTTCTCTCACGCACAGAGTTGCTCTCTCCGGCTTGCTCTCTGCTTACGCTGCGGATATGTAACAACGGAACATTGTTATTGCCAGTGACACAGTGGTGCGAGAGCATGAGAAACTGTGCTGAAATTAGAATAAAATATATACATAGATTATTGTAAACGTAAATAGCTTACAAGTTGCTGTAATGTATAGATATTCATGTGTGGTATCGGTTTTTATTATATTTTATTTAAAATGTAACTCTTAAAATGTAACTCTCGAAAGATATGAATTGCGCTTTAGAAGTTTTTTAAATTATGTATTTTGCTGATTTTATTATTAAATATTAAATACATTATTTGCCTACTTTATGCTCTATATAAAGCTCATATATAATATATGAATTAGTGTTTTTTTTATATTATTTTCGTTTTATTATCATATTTAAATATAATTCATATTTCAAGTTTAAATATATAATCTCTCTCACTCTCACTCTCTTTCTCTCTCTCTCTCTCTCTTTCTCTTAATTGTTTTTATACCATAAACAATCGCATTTAACATTCACAGATAATATACGCATAATTATTAATATTTGATGTCATATACAATCGTATTTAGCACACTGTATTACAACTTTAGCACAATGTGTGCGTAGCACACAGCAGGAGAACGAGAGAGCGAGAGAGCGCAAGCAGTGCGCAAGTAAAAGAGAAACACAATGAGAGAGCAAGTGCTGGAGCTAGAGCAGCTGCTTTTTGCAGTGCTTTTACCTTTGCCTTTGCTCCTTTGCTTCTATTTTGCTTTTGCATTTACTTTTGCTTTTGGTGTTGCTTTTGGTGTTGCTTTTGGTGTTGTTTTTGCTGTTGCGTTTGCCATTGCCTTTGCATTTTGTTTTTGCCTAATAAAAGTTCTATTTTGTCAAAACACAAAATACAAGCGGACAGAAGAATCAGAGAGTGGGAGAAGCATATGAAGAAGAGCGAAAGAAGAAGTATCAGGCAAATTCAGGGGCGCACTAAATGCATGTGTGTTTGTGTGTGTGTGTGTGTGTTTGTATGTATTAGCTGGTATCTGTTTGTAAATGTGTGTGTGTGTTTGTTTATTTGTTTGTTTTGTTACATTATTTTCGAGGATGGTAACAGCTATAAACGCGAACAGCAGCAGCAGCAACAGCAACAACAACAACAACAACGAGAACAGGCACAGAGACACGGCGAAAGTCGAGAAATTCAAAAATCAAAAGCGCTGCAAACTTGTTGAAGAAATATTTGTGCTGGCACATGTGTGTGTGTGTGTGTTTGCGTGTGTGAGCGTGTTTATGTGTGTGTGAGAGTCTGTGTGTGTGTTTGTGTGGGTAAGCTAGAGAATGAAAGAATGAAGACATGATGTGGAGATGCGGATAAAGTGGCCAATTCGTGCATTTACATATACACACTCTCTCACACACACACATACCCGCGCACCTGCCACGCTCACACACAAACACAAACACACACACACACACACACACGCTTTATACTCACCTACATATTTAATAGAAAGCGCAACATGTTGATTTTACACGTAGGGGTAACTGTATATGTCTGAATGTGTGTGTGAGTGTTAGTGTGAGTGTGCTTGAGTGTGTGTGTGAGTGTACATTTGTTTGTAATGAGTGCATGCAAGGGAAAATGTAATTAATTAACTGTGTGCTAATTGCAATTTGATTGCAAAAAGCCACCAGTCGAGTTAACATTTTCAAACCCATGCTACAGTCGCACGCACTCGACAGTTGCATACCGTGACTATTTTACGATAGATAGAGAGGGACATCAATACATGTAGTCACAAACCAGTACATATATTTAAAGAGCTAGTGCACACCAGTCGATAACAATTATAAATGTCGATTATTTGTTAACAATCATTAATAATATTAACAGAGGCAGGAAAATTACGTACGTACGTACAGACCAGGGTTGTTAAACGATCAAAGAGCCGATAACGATTATAGAAGTCGATTATTTGTTAACAATCATGAACATATATAAGTAACGGGAAAATTAGCTCATTGTGTGACCGTAAAGTGTTGTCACACAATCGAAATATCGATAACCATAATAGATGTTAATTATTTGATAATAATCATTTACAAATTCGAGTAACTGAAAAATTAGTCGATATGATATAAAAAACATACATATATAGCTGCAATTGTTGCCATCCCTACAGAACTGTGTAGTTTTAGGGTGTGCAGATGCTACAGAAACGGTAAAAGTGATAAAAGTTTCTTACATTTCCCTTGATTTTCAAATAGGAAATGAATTTTGCTCACTAAAACTAAAAGGACACAGTATTATTCTAAAAAGAAAAAAATGTTTGTATTTAATTTACATAGTAAATTGAAAATGCCAGCATTGAAAATACCCTGCAAGGATTACAATTTCAGTTGACAAATATTTAAATTTAGAAAATTAATAATTATTAATCTATTTTGGGGAGTAGCACATCCAAATGTTATTATGGCTTGTATATACCTTGTACAGCTATGACAAGCCAGGGCAACCCTGAGAATTTGCACCTTCTGGTTCGCCGTTGTGACTGTTGCTGTTACAGCTTCCTTTCCTTTGGGGTGTGGGTGTGGGTGTGGGTACTGTTATGGGTGTGTGAGAAGGCGTGTGGGTGTGTGTTATCTTTGGCTACGCCATCATTTCCGCAATGGCCTCAATGGCCGCCATTGCGTGCCCAAGTGGCCTCCAAACAAGATTTTAGTCGGATGCCACGTGTAATCCCTTGCTATAACCAGCTGCTCTTACAGGATATATATATATATATATGTATATATTTCGTATGTGTGTGTGTGTTTGTACATATATACGGTCGTCACATTATAATGTGCGTTTCTTTTGCCATCTTTCAACTACCATACATACTGTTTCTTCTTCTTCTTCTTCATCTTCTCGTTCTGTATTGTTTCTCTTTCGCTTTGCTCGCACACAATGCGTTTTCACCTACTATTTGTTTTTAAGAGCTTTTTTTTTAGTTTTGCATTGCTTTGCTTTTTTTCCGTCTCCAGCCACAAGTTGAAATGGTTATATCAGTTAACTGGTTTAGTTTGTCCTTTACCCAGTTGAAATTTTGGGTAGAAACAGCAACTACTCCAATATGAACAATATATAAATAATTTGTATCAAATTAAAATTTTTTATTTAATATAGTTAATTAAAATGATTTGAATGCGCTAAACTTATCTACAAAAAATGAAACCAAAACCGAAACCAAAAGAGAACCGTTTAAACTTTTTTATTTCAAATAAACAATACCCTAACCTAAACCGATATTCAATCTATCGAATATCGGAACCGGTACCGGACGTTCTATTCATTCCGAAAACGAAACCGAAACCGTAAACATTTAAAACGTTTCATTTTTATAAACCGAAGTCGATACCAAACCTCGATATTTCATCTATCAAAGATCGAAATCGATGCCGAACCGTTATATTCATTTGGTTTCATTCCCTGCTCGCCCGAAATAATTTGCAACAAATGTTTTATTTTGTTAGGGTATGCAGGTTTCGTTGTCTATATCGAATGTTTCGTTTCTTTTGCTCTGTTTTTCTTTTCGCTTTTACGTTTTGACTGAGCTTTGGAGCCTTATGGGGTTTTGTTTTGTTGACTGTGATTGCTTTAAGTTTTGCTTTCGGTTGATTGGCACAGCCAAAGCTCAGCCAGATTCAGATTTAGCATTGATAGCTCTTTGAACTTAATGATAGCCTTACGAGTGAGTATATATGTCTATGTGAGTGTGTATGCGTGTGTGTTGAATGGTTTGATATTGGGTAAAAGAATAACAATGCTCTGAGTCTGAGGATTTGAGGTCAGCATTAGGTTGGGTTCCACTTATTCTGCATGTTGTTATGGCAAATGTGATTGTTGCACCCAAAAATATATATATTAAAGCAGGCCTACTAATCGTATTATCTCATTAAAATTTATATCATACACAAAGTTACAAATATTCATTAATATTAAATAATACAAAAGCTTTCCTTTTTAGTGTATAAGATGTCTTAAAATAATTATTTTTTATGTTTAATCAACATATATATATCATAATCGTCATGACCTAATCTATTAATGGTTACATAAATACCATTTAAATTCTATTAATATTTAATAACCCTTCAAAATATGTAAAACCTTACAAATATTGATTAATACAAGCTTTTCTATATAGAGTATAAAGATATATATTAAAATTAATTTTATTATAAGATTTAATGCTATTTGGAAAACAAACGATATGACAGCTTAATAATCGTTAAACTTAGCCGATTAATATCTTAAAAAATATTATTTCATTCATTAATATATAACTTCTTTATATGTAGTATATAAATCTTTAAAATTTTTGATATTAATAAAAAATAATCAATGAAAAATTCCATTAACTATATATTTAGCTTAATAATCGTTGCACCGAATCAATTAATGGCTTGATAAACATCATTAAATTAAATATCATTATCCTTAGTTAGTCTCAACCAAAATGCTAAAATAAATTTCGGGTGGCAGATGCCGTAAATATTACAGTTTATTTTCAGTTTTATGGCCACCAATTAAGAATTTATAGCTGAAGTTGATGCCACTTTACCGAACTATCCTGACACAGCCCACTGTGTCCCAAAGAGCGAGATCAACACATTTGTGGCTCACTGTTATGCCACTTGCTTTGCTTTGCCATTTTGCCATTTGCCATTTCCCTTTTGTCATTTGCCATTTAACATTCACCATTTACCATTTGCTTTTGGCCATTTTACGCACATGTGTGTCCACTACCAACAACAACAACAACAACAATAAGAACAACAAGAACAATAACAAACATCGTTAAGAACGTTAAGTTTTTTCGGAATAATAATGAGTGTGTACAGTCAATTAGCCAAGATTGATACGCGATTTATGCGCAGCCACTGTAAAAGCTGAATCTTCTCCCATTTTATTAACATTTTTCGCATCTGTGGATTGCACTCAAACCATTTCGAGCTGAATTTATTGAAGACCCGATGCTGTTAATTGCCAAGCTCAAATGGAATATTCTACAGCTGGAAAACTACTGACAAAAGGGAATATTCCATATGTTTTTTCCCTCTTCTAGCTCTCTTGCTCTCTTAATTACTCTTTCGTTTAGTCTTAATGTCTCATTCTATCTCTCTCTTCCCCTCTCTTTATTTTTTTTCTTTCTACCTCTGTCTACCTCTCTCTTCCCCTCTCTTTATTTTTTTTCTTTCTACCTCTGTCTACCTCTTTCTCTGTTTTCTTCTCTGTATCTCTTATTCTCTCTCTTTTCCTCTCTTTCTGTTGTCCTTTCTCTTTCCACCTATCTCTCTGATCATTACTTCCCTATTCGCTCTTTCCCTCTCTCTATTATTCTCTCACTTTCTAAATCTCATGATCTACTTATCTCTTTACCTGTTATACTTTACCTCTTTTCCTTTCTCTCTCTCTCTCTCTCTCTCTCTCTCTCTCTCTCTCTCTCTCTCTTATTCTTTATCTATATGACTGTCTCTTTCTTATTATCTCTTTTTCTCTCCCATTTTTCTCTCTCGTTCACTTCCATTCTCTCTCTTTGTTCTTATTTATTTTCTTCTCTTCCATCTCTCTCTATTTGTACATCTTCCACTCCGACTCCTTCTTCATCTTATTCATTATCCTGCACCCCATCTTCATTTCCATCTCCTTCACGCACTTTAATGTAGTCCTAGTTTATTTCAACTGCAAATGAACTTTGTGTGAGACCAACAACAACATTCTCATCATCATCATCATCATCATCATCATCATCATCATCATCATCATTATCAACAACAACTACAACTACAACAACATAAATTATGCTGCACTTGCAATCGTTATCATTGCTTTGTTTTTTAATTTTCTTCTTTAGATCCAAACACATTTCTCGCTCACTCTCTCCCTTACTCTCTTACTCACTCTCTTACTCCCTGAGTAAAACACAGTCATGCATATATGTATACGCACACCACAGACCAACATAATGTCAGCCACAAAAAGAACCCCCAATTGCAGTTTGCACATCTGCTAAGAGTATTCCCGTTACTCTTCTAATTAATGCGTAATTGTGTAACTGTAAACGCAAGTGCAACTGTATATACAGCATGGAGTTTACAGTGATGGCCACACAATTAGATACAGCACTTAGAAATACATACAGCTCATACAGCAGCTACACTTGATGAATTGATCGAATAAAGTGTAAACAGTGTGAATAATCAGACAGTGGATATGTTATTCATGGAATTTCTTCATGAGGCTGGGAAATCAAATTGATGCAAGTCATCAAAATAGATGCAGCATATGTTTCTAATAAGATGCGGCCATGGCACGTGCATGTATGCGTGTGTGTAAGTGTGAATCAGTGTGAGTGCGAGTGTGAGTGTGTGTGTGAGTTTGTGTGTGTGGTTGAGTGCGAGTGTGTGTTTCTATTTATGCGTGTTTGTTGAGTAGACTGGCGACAGGGATTAGAGCAGTTTGCCTCATCTGCACGAATCCTTGCCAAATGCAACAAACAGAAAGAGAGAGAGAGAGAGAGAGAGAGATAGAGTGAGAATGAGAGATGGGAAAAGGAGAGGAAGATAAAGCGAATGGCAACAACTGGGCATAAGACCAGAAACAGCTTACACACACGCACATAAACAAACACACACACACACACACTTACACACACACTCACTCACACACATGCACACACTCACTCACTCATTCACACACACTCATACATACATACATATATACATATTTACATAGAGCCAAGTCGAAAAGCCAGGAAACGTGGCCAAGTCACGTTTATCGGCCACAAACGGCGCACAAATTGAATCAGTTTTTGAGTCCGAGTGAATCTCTTGCACAAACTAAAAGGCATAAATTAAATTTTATTACTTTGCAACGAACTGCAAAAGCAAACCACGTCCACTTCAACGAAAGGAAAAAACAAACAAAAACAAAAAATAAAAAACATTTCAACTTTACGCATAGTTGGAAGCCAAAGAAGTGCAAAGACAAAGTAATTATTAATCAAATTACTTGAGTTTCCAGCTGAAAGCAGCAACCCTAAGCAATAATCGAATTAAAATGCAATCGATTAAAAAACTATTACGACGATAGATAGTTTTTTTTTTTAATGCAAGTTGATAGGGCAACCGGGAAACCGATTAATTGTAAAAGATTTTAATTTTCGATTAATTAAAATAATACTAACACATATAAAATACTAAATTCTATGCTTTGCTGTTTACTTGTGCTTAGTTTTAATAACTTGTTAGTGCTCAACTAAACTTATTTATGACTATTGTCTACTCGTTATGGCAAAATTTAATTAAATTTTAATTTGAAGCAAATTTATCAAGTGTGGGTTAAAGCATCTTAATAATAATGAATAGTCATTGCCCTAATACACTGCTGCTGTGGCTGAAATAAATGTAAATAATTTCTCTCTTTCTCTCTCTCTCTCTTTCTCTGTGGGTGTTATTTTAACTCAATTTGGGTGAGATTGTAGTTAAATCTAAACGAATTGTTGAAATAACTTTGAAAACTATTTAAAATGGCAACCAAATATGCATACAAAACTAACCAAAGGGATCATTTTCTGTCGGTCAAGTTTTGCAGCCCTGAGCAATGTTTTGTTTGCTCTCTCTCACTTTCTCTCTCTCTCTCTCTGACTGTTTGACTGTAAAACTTTGAACGAATTTAGTTGTATTCTTTTGTTGTTGTTGTTGATTTTGGTATTGGTTCTTGAGTTTGAGTACAAATTTGGTACCCTTTGTGGAGCCCGTCGTCTGTCAGTTGCCGACATGGGAACATTTTTGTGATTTATATCACAATTTGCGAGCATTTGTTACACGCATTCTCCTCATGCGCTCGCTTTTGCGCTCTCTCACTGTCCCTCTCTACCTCTCCATCGCACTCCCTCTCTCTCTCTCTCTCTCTCTCTCTCTTTCGCTCTCTCTAGCTCTCTCTCTTTCTCCTTCTGCTTATTGAATTAGATGTGGTTGAGTTCCACCTTTGCTCAGCATGAATCATAGCCATAGTCTGTCGATGATAAATCAACGTGCTAACAAATTCTTTAGCTTTCCAAGCTCATGCTATACCCACTCTTCCACTCTTCCACTGTCCCACTGTTCCACTGTTCCACTGTTCGGTTGTCCGCTTTGTCCGCCATTGCCGTGTTTTGCAGCTTTGGCTTTCTCTTTCTCATTCTCTTTCTCCTCGGCTTCTTCTTGCTGCCTTTTGCCTTTGTTCAAAAATGGTTCACGTGTCTTTTTGGTTAACAAAACTCTAAGCCTTTTGTTTTCCATTCTGTTTGGTATTTTTGTTTTCATTTATTTCATTTTTTCTGTTCTTTTGCGAAAAGGAGCGAAATATCCACTTGGTTTCATAAATTGCCGTCGCTTTTGTTTTCAAGCGTTTCGCTTGAGTTATTTTTAATTTCATGGGTGCAATTTCTCAGTGTCAGTTGTGTGAGCCTCTCTCTCTCTCTCTTACTCTCTTTCTGTTTCTCTTTCTGTTTCTCTTCCTCTATGTGCCTGTCATTGGCAGAGAACAGCAAGACGAAGTAGAAGAAACGTAGGCTGAAATGTAGACCGAAAATGGAGCTGTATATGGCACTCATTAGCCGGTCATTCTCTTTTGTTTTCTATATAAATATTTCATTATTAGGACCCTCAAGCTATATAGTGGTATACCACCTCCCCAGAAATGGTTGCCTCCAGCTTCCTAATGTGAAATTAAATTAGAGACGCCTCAGTAATTATGTTTGGGGGATTTTTGGCAAAGCAGATAAACAGTAAACCGAAAATAAACTTGTAAAAATACTAAAATACTCAAAATATTCGTAAAACATATAATTCAACGTATTTAGGGGTATTCCTGAAAGTACCTAATTATTATTAAAGTAATTAGTATATTATTTTTTAAAATTCTAAAACAAACCATTTACGTAATTATGTTATAGCAACATCAATCAAAACGAAAATAAATAAATAATGCTTCTATCATCTGTCCACTCCCATGGCATACAAAAAATAATAAAAAAAAAACTAAAATAAACACCGAAATTTGTGAAAATTGGCAAACAGAGCAGAGAAGCTCGAAGTTTTTGCTCTTCCTTTTACTGCCTGTACCAAAGCTAAGAAAGAGAGCGTTTAATGAGTGAGCGAATGAATAGACAATATGACACACACACACACATATACATATGCATGTGTAACTATGCTTTCAGTATTGTGCTTTCTCTCTCTCTCTCTGCTTTGCGATCTGGCTTCTTCGCTCTTTACCATTTCCAAGCTCTCTCACGTTTCATTCTCTCATGATCGCGCTCAGGCCATTCGTAAAAGCTCCCGTTGCTGTTTGCTTTAGTTTCCTCTGTTCAGTCTCGTTTATGCCGCGAAAGGAGGAAGGTCGCATAAGTTAAGGTGTCTGTATTTAATATTTGCATGGTCGGATAGTCAAAAAGTTAAATATTTAAAGTTAAAAAGGCATTAGAACACACATATATAATATAATACATAAATAAATATAATCAAATAAGTGTTAAATAATATTACATAAAATAGAACTATATAAATATAGCCATATTTCGGCATATCATAAACAAAGAATGAAACCAAAACCGAAACCGTAATTGTTTAAACCGTTTCATTTTTAAAAACCCAAGCCGTAAGCAAAAACAATATTTCAATCTATAGTAGATCGAATCCGATATCGGAACGTTATTTTTATTCGCTTTCATTCCTCTATCAAAAATATACTCTACATATAGTTAAATTAATTTAAAAACACTATTTTCAGGCTCTTCTATTGTCGGTGGCGTTCGACTATTCGGCATGGTTTTTTGTCTTCGCGCAGCCAGATAAATGGGCAACTTTAAAGGCTGGAAGCACATGCGAGCGATGTAATTTGTGGCCAGAAGACAACGGACGACAAACATCAAATATTCCCCCCGGAGCCAAACAAATGTTAGTTTCAAGTCGCATTTTGGGCTGTCGGTTATCTTTTTAAATGGAATGGAACGATACGGGAGCGGTACGGAACGGAACGGGAACCAAGAGTGTGTGTGCAGTTGAAAAATTTTATTGATTTTATAGATGTGCACTTTGGGAACCAACGAAGCCTCTGGACAGTCGAATGGACGGACGGACGGACGAAAGGAAGGAAGGAAGAAAGGAAGGAAGCAGGTTTGTGGCATTTTGTACTAAGCATTGACATGCCGTTGATTGATTGCTCCCACACAGATACAACGATGCGTGGGTCTCCCAGCTGTAGTCCCTGCAATCCTTCTGGACAAACATATCGCCAGCTGTGCCATTCAATGTCGCGGACTGATGGTTTAGTTTTGCAGTCGGTTTATTACCCGCATATTTTCTACATTTTACGACCAAATGCCATTTACGTAGATAAATTGTTTGTAATTAGAGTTGTAGTGTTTGAGCGAGGGCCGTAACACAAGTTTATTGTAGGAAAAGTTGAAAAAGCAATGCCGCAAAAACATATACTACCAAACAGCTCTCTCTCTCTTATGGTTGAGGTTAAAATTTGAGGGAAATATTAAGCTCAAGATCAAGACTATATATATACTTTATAGGGTTTGATACGACTTTTTCTCCCCTTCATGAAGTTTCGGGCATATTCAAGCCCCAATGTATATACAATGTATTAGTAATATATTAGATTTTGAAATTTTAAAATTGTTTTGTTTTGTTTTTTTTTTTCATTTCTAGTTTTTAGTTTGTAATTTTTTACAAACAGTTCAATAAGTTCGATACTTTTCTACAAATTAAATATTTAATTAGATTTATTATTGTTTTACTAATATTATTAAACAGAATATTCCGTTGTGAATATTCTAAATGTATTAAATTGATTCAATTATGTTCATCAGCATTTTTAAAAAATTCGGTCTCTAGTCAATTTTGCATCAAATTTCTGCTCTCCCTTTACCGACTTTTCATTTTCCACTCCATGGTGCTGGCTTCAACTTTCGTTTGATTTGATTTTGTCATTAAAAAGTTTTTCAGCTATAATAAACTTTTATCAACAGACTACAAAGTTAACGAGGGAGCAAAAGGTCGTCCGTCAGTAGGGCACCTTTACCGGAAGCTGTGATCCTTCTGGGGGATATATGAGCTATTCCAGTGCTCTCTCACAAGCGAGTGAAATACCGCGTATGCTATTAAAAGATATGTGATTCCAATGACAATCGTTATGTGCATAATTAGAAAACCGTTCGGTTCAGATGAACGCTCGAACAGACAGACGGTCGGATGCACAGAGAGTCGAACAGACAGGAGTTAGGATTCATAGACGGTTGAACAGACAAACGGTCGTACAGACAAACGATGTGACAGACAGACGGTCAGACATGCAGACGTAAAAAAAGGTCTTATAGACGTTTTATATCTTAACTCAGTTTATATTATATATCTATAATATATATAATATTACTATCTCTACTTTTCAAAGACTTTAGACAGTTAAGGAATCATAATACAACACTTTGGAGCATTTATGAAGGTCTAAAGGTTTAAAAACCGAAAATGCAATATATTTATTGTGTGCCAATTTTGAACTATAGCTTGCTAAATTTTGATTTCTTTATCCCTTGACGGATATAGTTAGTTAGTGTCATTAAACGAATTAGAAGATAACCCAAAATCATCATAATCGACCTAAAGTATGAGTAGAGATTCACATGTTTCTGCGTTTGTGTGTGGGTTAGCATATGAGTATGGGTATGTGGTATACCGGAAAGCACGTAATTCATCATGTTCTGTTATGCTAGCCCCCTTTCGCCCCCCTTCATAAACCATACATATGTACATATATGTAGCTATGGGGTATGTGGAACCTCAGCTCTGCTTGAAAATGAATTACAATTCAATATGCTACAACGTGTTCATCATTTATTAAAGCAATGCGCCAGGAAAATGGTATGGGGAAGAGACAGAGAGAGAGGGGAGAGAAAGGGGGAGAGAGAGAGAGAGAAGGAGAAATGAGAGAGAAAGAGAGAAAGTCGCAACTCGGAGTAGGAATTCTGGTAGGAGTGGGTGCAGCATTTTGTGCAGGTCCCTGCTGATTTTCTCGATTTTCTTGTCTGCAGTTGAATAAGAATGTTAAAAAAAAAACGGTAAAAACTGTGAAGAGGTGCCGATTGCAATTTCCGTTTGTCATATTTGTCTAAATGGAAATTTATGCAGCTTCATTCCATTCGACTATGTACTCAATATTACATACATATATACTGTATATAGGGCCAGGGCATTTTCGTATTCATGTTCATTTTGATGCTCAGTCTCTTGTCTGGGCATTTAATGCGTTATTCACGCTCCGGTGACTAATGAAAGAGTCATTACACTCATTCAATTCATTCGTTGGCTCCTTCACTCATTCATTCATTCATTCACTTGGAGTCGATGGCGCGCGCGCTACTTGATTCATTCATGAGTACATCCACGTGCGTGTCCTTTATTTGCTTGTTTTCTTTTTGTTTCTCTTATTTTTTTGTTTTTTTTTTTGTCTCTTTTCAGAGCTGCTTTGCTTAATTAATTTATTTTCATTCAGGCCAATAGCTCATCCTCATCACGCATTAATCATACGCAGCGCTAACACGATAATGCCATAAAACCATGAACGTAAGAACATAATGGATCTTCTTTCCAATTTTACGTTCTTTAGGTAAACATTTTTAAATGTAATTTAAGCTTAAACTGTATATAAAAATATAATTTTAATATATTAATAAAATCAATTAGGCCTTCAACTATGTAAACGGCTTTCCAAGAAGGAGTGTTATTTTTATATTCAAAGGAAAATTATAATTGATTTAAATAAACTATAAAATGTTTAATTCATTAAAAAAAAATAAAAATAATAGTATATATTATTACATATAATAATATAAAACAACATAAGCCAAGTGAACATCATTTATCCAAATAATAAACATTTCAAAATAACACCTCTTATTGGAAAATGGTGTATAATTGATTCAAACAGAGCTACGGTAGAGTATATGTGAGTCGTAGAGTACGTGCATTTTTTCTTTTTGGCCAACTATTAAAAGTTTTTTAATTAGTTGCAGCACATTGTAGCGAAATTTAATTAATTTAAACATGCTGCAAATAATCGCATTATATTTAAAACGTGTACAAAAAGCAAACAAAGCTTAAATTGTAATTTATTTGTTAAGAACGCGGGGAAACTGGACAAAATGCATAATTTATATGGTGATATACGACATAAAATATAATATATATATATTTAAATATATATATGTATATAGATGTATATATGTATATATATTTGTTTAATGCACAGCTTACATAATGTCATGCGCAAGGCGAATGAATTGAATTGAACTCTGGGTCGGAGTGCAGTGCCAACAATGGATTAGTTTGAATCAATTAAAGCTCCTTTTTCTGGTCGCCTGGCTTCTGCTGTATGGGCGGGGGCGTGGCAGTTGGCGAAGGCGTTCGCCTCTGACATTTTACGGCTTAGTGGTTTACCGTTACAGTCAACTAAAAACGCCATCGGACTGACATTTGGACAGTTTTATTGTTTCCCTCATTAATCGCTACTTATTGTTTGCCGAAGGCCTGGCTTCTATGCGATAGCGCCAATAAATATTCTATAAATATACATAAATATATAATACTATATTAGTCTTATGGCTAACTTATTAAATAAATTGATAACAAACATCGTTGGAGCAATTTCAGCAATTACATCTATTTATTTTATATGATTAAAAACCGAATCGAGGGTTCCGTAATAAATACACTGAAATTAACCGTACCAAAAACTTACCAGAACACATAGCTATTAATGCGAAATCGTGTGAAGATGATGATCATAATACATATATAGAATTTTCAGAACCCATATACATATAGAATACATCTTCAGAGAGTAGATCTAGTTGAAAAGCTATTAATTTATTTCCATAATCGGCAAATGAAGCTAAGGTACAATGGGTTCATTCGAGTACAATATAATAAATGCATGGGCTGTACTTTGCTATGCTTCTAATATCATTTCTTCTAACATATCATAAATGCAATAGTCAACACACAGAACGTGTGTGTGTGTGTGTGTGTGTGTGTGAGTTGGGGTCTATTGAACCACAGCTCGACCTGCGTAACCTGTATTGAACCCGGGCCTAAACTGCAGGGCTCGCAGCTTTTTTTCTGTCTGAACGCGAAAGGCCAGCATGCAGCTCTGCAAGAAGATGGCAATAAAAAAACAGAAGCAGAACCAGAAGCAGAAGTAGAATGTGAATCTAGAGTTATATAACTGGCATAGTTATAATGGCACTTACGATCGTGAAGCAGAAGGTGATCATGAAGACAAAAAACGAGCTAATGAGTAGGGCGCCACGGCAATGTTGCGTCAAATCGATTAAGAGACCCAACTTTTTATCCACCTGTCCCGGCATTATAACGGTGTACTCAATGTTCTCTTTGAATCTCTTGAACTCCGCACCAATTGTGCTTAAATTCTTCTCAGATGATTGCATCATTGCATTCATCGTTGTAGTTGTTGTTTCGATGTGACGCCGCCTACGTCCATGTCCCGACGGCTCATAGAGATCCACACAGAAATCTGGTGTGCAATCTTCCATATCGATGCAAGCCTTTATCTGCGAATGTATCCACAGTGTGGCCTTCTCCTTCATGGAGCTGAGAAGAAAAGCCTCGAAGTCGAGAAAGACCTCGTTTGGTCGGTCGCGATATTTGGCCGGTTGATGGGGTATTATGGTAGCCAGTTCTCGATTGCGACAACCATTGTGCACCAGAGACACGGACCCGGGAGCTTGTGGATTCTCTATATTCGGAATTACACAATTTATATTATAGTATAAGATATGTATACTATTGAAATTCAAGGTGTTGTACTTTACCTGAATCGGGTGAAACCGAGACCTCCATTAGTTTCACATACTTCCACACAGACTGACTTATTCTGGCACGCAGTTGAAGTTTGGTGCCTAGGGGAACTGCTTGATCCACAGCCTGTTCATTGGCAGAAGCAGAGGGGGGATCGTTTGAAGAGCTGACGGGATTATTAGTGCCGCTGACACGTGCAATGGGCGGTGCCTCCTTATAGAGCGCCACTTCGTACTCCAATCGGTTAGGCGTTTCCTCGACGACGCCCGACACACGCGCACCATGGGGACTATAAGTAGAGCAACAGATATCTTAACATAAATAATTTTCTCAATTTAGATAGCTATGCTTTACATACAATGAACCTGCAAATCCGGCAGCCTTGTTCTCTATGATAGTGGGCTCTGGTGGCTTGCACATAATGATTAACTCCTGATCCGACTGCATGACGACGCCCGGAAATTGGGGGAACCAAATGCGTACATGCACAAATCCCTAAATTGAAGATGCCAATCAAAATTAACAGAACTTAAACCTATTGTATCACAAGCATTACGTACATTGCGTCGTAGCACTCCACAGCGGGAGAAATCATTGATTTTCAAATGGAACGATCGTTCGTCATCGAATCCGCTGTCCTTAGAGATGATACAGTGTCCATTCGAATGGTCGTCTTTGGCGGTTCGATCGTCAGCGAACATCGGTTCACCCTTAAAGCCAGCAGGTCTCTTGAGTGTGGCCGTTATAAGATCTTGGGTGTCCGACCCGGCCGAAGAGAATGTGCACTGCACATCGGCAACTGTTGAAAGATGAATATCAAATTAATATAATGATTATATATTCTATTATAATATTTACATAATATAATAGTTATGATAATATTGTACTATATATGTTATACTTACCTTCATAATCTTGTGCAATGCAGATCCATGGAAAAATCTGCAAATAGTTTCAAATATATGGACGAAAATATTCCAATTATTATAAATAATGCATTTTATTCGAAATTTCGACTTAATTTCACTTACGCTCAGTATAAACAATTTTAAATACATAAACTTTTCCATATTTCACGCTGATAATTATTTTTTTTTATTTGTTATTTATTTTTTTTTTCAATTGTAATTAAGTTAGTGTATGCGAAACTTTTCAATGCATTCATTCGATGCGCGAAAACGGGGCTTTGAATATTATTCGAATCGCGCTTGAGATCACATCCAATCGGGTTGAAAGAAAATCGCAGAATGAAACTAGAGTGCAAGTTCGGTAGATGCAATTACCTTGATCTTGGCTGCGTGAATTCTAGTGCAACACATGCACACAACGTACATATACATATGCGTGCGTGTATGTGTGCGTGTGTGCATGTGTGAGTGAGCACATATTGGTTAAAACGTTCTTATTTGTAGTCGGCAATAAGGTTAATAATAATACTAATACAGTCAAATATGCGAATGAGCCTCAGTAGCGGTACAGTGGTGGTCGAAATAGTCGACACAGCTGGAAGTCACTTCGAATGGTATATTGCTCTTACCAAATAGCACTTAAATATTGCAATATTAAAATATATTATATATTTAT